>VSMD01122285.1:0-50874 GCA_008750895.1 Mirza zaza
AAAAAAAAAGCCAGATAGAACTTCTGGAAGTGAAAAATGTGATAACGGAAACGGGAAACTCAGGGGCTGGGCTGCACAGCAGAGACCCAGTTCAGGAGGAATCGCGGAGCAGAGGAGGCACCGAGACAGTTACCAGGCCGGGTGACACAGGACAGGGAGAAAAGACACCAAAAGTGCCCGGCAGAGGCCGAGGGGGAAGGCAGAGTCGGAAGAACGATGTGCAGCTACTTGGAGAATGAGAAACGTTATTCCCAGGGATAATGGCTGAGGATTTTCCAGAACTGTTGAAACAAGACTTGAGTTGCAGTCCGGGCAGCACAGTGAAGGCCCAGGAAGGCGTTCAAAACAATCCGCACTGGCCCATCTCAGTGATGCGGGACAGCACGGAGGAGGTTGCACAGGAAGTCAGAGAGCAGAGACAAGCTACCTGCAGGCGGCTGCTGGACTGAAACTTCTCAATGGTGACAGTTGAGGCCAGAAGCCTGGAAAACAGTGTCATCAAATCCTACTGTCAACAAATAAAATAACCGCCCACCAGCATCCAAACACCTGTACTGAGCAAAAATATCTTTCAAGAACAAGATGAAGACATCTTCAGACAAAACTCAAGTGAGCGTAAAGCCTCATTGGAGCCGTTTCTAAAGGGAAATAATTCCAGAAGGAAGGTCCAACAGGCAGGACCAGGGGAGCAAAGAAATGGCTAAATGTGCTGGAAAATCTATTAATAAATAACACATTCATTTTGTAGAACAATTGTATTAATAATCATGTCTCATTTGGGGAGATAAACCAGACCAAACGTCCACCACGATGCTAGTATTTCCCGTGATGATTATTTTGATGTTTTTTTTGAGAAATACTAAATATCAAATTCTTTTAGGAATATTTTCTGCTTTGCTGATGCCCCAAGTACATGCATCATCAACCTACAGGATGATGGAGCACCTTGACTGGAGCCCAGAAGTTAAGGCCCTGTGCCCCACCAAGAAATCACACACACACACACACACACACACACACACACACACGTGTACACACGCACGCACTCACGCACGCACCTTTCTTTTTCTCCCTGACTTTGGCCAAAGGTTTGCTGAGCATTTTAGCAAGAGCCCACCGTGTGCCAGGCCTGGTGCTGGACTCTGGTCGGTCCTGCGCCCTCTGCTCTGGACAGTACGGGGGGCTACCTCCACTCCTCCCCCCAGGCCCTGCCACACTCTCCACGCTCCAAGGGAGGCCACGTCCTCCCTTCCACCAAAGCTGTCAGCTGCCTGGCAGGGGGATTAAGTGGAGCGTCACGGGCAATTGATCCCAACACACTTAAGACATCCCTGTTCCAGGAGAAGGCCCTGCTGACAGGAAAAGTGGCTGCGGAGCCTGCTGGTAGGATCCGAGCCTCAGCTGTCACCGGGAGAAGGACAGTGCTGGGGGTATTGGGGCCTGGTTGCCCCCTCCAGCAGGGAGCTGCAGTCCTGGCGCTGCCCTAGAGGTGCCCAGAGCATTCAGGAGCCGGGGGTGGCGCCTGGGGGTGCCCAGGGGGCTGATTTATGAGGCCAGATTAAGAAGACTGATGGCCTGTCCCTTAGCCAGGGAATGAGCCCCGCCACAACCCTCTGAAGGGCACGAGGGGGGATTGGGGGGCAGGGGACGCCTGTGAAGACGGTTCGGGGAGTAACAAGGACTATCGGGCCGACGAGGAGCCAGGCCGGGAAGCCGCCTTGGCTGCGAAGGCTGCCAGGCTGGCAGCAGCTGGGACGGGGCTGCTGGCTGCATCCACAGGGCACCTGACTGGGCCAGACGTGGGCGGGCGGACGAGGCGGAATCGGATTCGGCCCCAGAGCACTGTCTGCAGCTGAAGTGGGCTGTGCCGTCGCCCCTCCCACCAGCCTGCGGTCCGTCCCACCTGAGTGAGCACCTGCAGGCTGCCCGGCCAGGAGCGGCCAGGAGGGGTGACGACGGTCGAAGGAGGAAAGCAGCCTGGGCCCTCGCTCTCCTGGGTGACCTTCCTTACCCTGAGCCTGTGCCTGGCCCCATGTCACAGGAGTCGCCTTCCGGCCACAGGTGCAGGCAGGGCAGGGTGCGCACACCGGCTTTCTGCCTGGGATTCCTGAAGCAGGTTCTGGTTCTGCTCACGATCCCAACGCAAACAACAAGAGGGGATCTATTTCCTGCCTGCTGAGCGACCTGCGGGGAAAGCACGGGAAGGCCAGGAAGGCGACCTCACCACTGTGCTCACAGGAGCACTGGGAGCGGAGCTGCAGTCAGGCTGGGAGGCTGGCGCAGCCTGACGCCTCTCCACTGTCACGTGTGGGTGGTCTGAGCTTTCCTAACAACCAGGCTGCAAAGAAACCGGGCTTCTCCCAGGCTGCGGATGCCACCCCCATGCAGGGCCCTGGCCATCGTGCCCACGTGAGCTTCCGCGCTGGAGGAAGCAGCCCCTGGACTCAGGCTCTGACTCAGCGGGGCACAGGCCGTGCTGGGCGCGGTGCCCTTCCTGGAGGCTCGAGGACCCGAGGAGCAGCGTGGGCTGCAGGGCCTGGCCCCGGGGCAGCTCTGTGCCACGAGGCTCTCCTGAGCATCAGCGTGGGCATCACGGCGCCCCAGGAGGCAGGTGGTGTCTCCCCGTTTCCCATTCCGCAGGTGAGAGAGGAGAGGTGAAGCGCCTTGCCCAAGGCCACGCAGTTGTTCCTGGGTTTGAGCCCAGGTCCGTCTGCCTCCTGGGCTCGCGCTCTTACCCACTCCCTCCTGCTGCTCCCCTCACCTCTGCGGGCGGGTGGGCCGTTGGCGGGAGGGATCCAGGAAGCTAACTTATAAAGCTAAGGTCCAGCTTGGCCCTTAGGAGGGGCTTCTATATGTCGCCTGCCTGCTGCAGAGCAGCTTGTGCCATTTCCCCGGGGCTGCTGAGGCCCCTGGGCTGTAGGACAGGGCTGACGTCCCCACACGCACACGGCTCTCCTAGGGTGGACCCTGCCGCCTGCACGCGGCGGCGACCTGCTCTGGTCTGTCTCCTCCCACGGTCTGTTCTGCTGTCCTGTACCCGATGGTCCCCGAGGTCCTGCAGCCGCCCTGTGCCCGCCCCACCTTCCTCGAGCCTACGTCATGCAGCCCCGCTGTGGCGCCTGTGCCTTTCCCCGGCAGAGAGTGGCCTCGGGCGCACAAAGTACTCATTCGTGCAGTTAGTATCCCCCATGGAACGTGGCGCTTGGCAGACGGGGTGGGAGGTGGCAGAGCGCGGGCGCCGGCCTGGGTTCCTGGGGTTCCAGTGGCGGCCTTGCTCCTGCGGCCCCGCACAGATTTGTATTCCGGGAAGGCTTTGGAGACAGTAATAATAAAACGGGGCGGGGGGAACAAGAATTCTCATTAGCTTGAAAGATGGACCCGCCGCTGGTCTGTAATGAAGGAAGTGGATCATGTCCTGATTAAGTCCTGGCGCTTAGAGGCGGCCCGACCTTCACAGAGGTCCCAGGGTCGCCCAGCGTCAAACCCTACGAGGCGCCGCCTAGTTTGGGGGGGGCTTTGCAATTCCTCACCAGCCCAGGCCTGGCCTTCCCGGCCGCAAAGCGAACGGGGAAGGGGGGGCACCTGTCAGAGGGGCCGCGGGTGCACCAGGCTTGTTGGGCTCGTGACTTTGTTTCCCCGGCCTCAGCGTCTTGCTGTTGGTTGGCCATCGTTGTCCTGCCTGTAGAGCGGCCCCAGGATGCTCAGCGCCAGCTGGGGCAGGCTCTCCCGGCAGCACCCCACCCTCCTCCCTGGTGACACCCCACCTGGTCATCTGGAGAGAAGCCAGCTGCCCGGGGCTGGTGCCTAGCTGAGCCACTTCCCACAGTCCCTGCCGCCGGGCCACAGGTCCCCTGCTCAGGCTCCGCTGCAGTTTTAGCTGGAGGTGGGAGCGTGTCCCCAAGGTCCCGAGGACTCGGACCATGTGAAGGAGGCCTGCGTGACCCAGCCTGGGTGGGCAGAGCCGCTTCTCAGCCCAGAGACATTTTCGTCTTGGAGAAAGATCTTGAAGCACCTAATAAACAAGGTACAGACAGCTCAGATCCTTCCACGAGCAGCCTCTGCGGTGACACGGGCTACATAAAAAACGATAAGGGCCATTTATCCTCTGTCTTTGGAACATAAAAGCGGACTCTTAGGACTGTGGCTGTAATATGTTAATGGAATTTCTGCCACCTGGAGCTGACAGGCACCACCCTGGCTTTCAGAAGCAAGGCCTCTGGGGACAGCCTGTAGCTATCATTAGAGAAGGTTCTACATGCTCTTAAATTAATGACCAGGTTTAACAGCCGTGGGGCCTCTCCCTCCCTTGGGCTCTGAGTGTAACGGCTTTCCTGGTCTCCTGTCACCGCCCCGAGGCCTCTTGCCCTGGATGTTTCTCCACTGCTGCCTCCATTGCCACCTGCAGGCCGAGGCTCAGCCCTGCTCTGGGCCCAGCCCAGGCCCGGTGTCCTGAGCTCAGGCCCTGAGCCAGAGGGAGCTGGGCTTCAGGCCGTAAGAATTTGCCTCTCGAGTGTCTCTGGACGGGACGCTGCCCGTCCCCTTGCCCACACTGCGGCACGGAACCGCACCCCGCGTGCTGCAGAACCGCCCACCGGCCTGCACCCGTGGCGGCTCCCCGGGTCTCTCAGAGTAAGGCGCACTCTGCCCACTCAGCCCCTCTCCAAAAGGGGTTTGGATCATAATCCCAAAAGACACAGTCCTGAATGCCATAATCCTGAATGTGGAAATCCCGAAAGATCAAAATCGCTAAACGATCAAAATCCCTAAAGTCTAAATCCCTCTAATGTCTAAAATCCTGAAAATCGCAATCACAGGGTGATTGTCCACGTGAGGTGGGACTATTGCCCTGGATTGTCTTTATTTGGAAATTAAGTGTGGTTTGAGGAGATGCGTATGGGGGCCACGCTGACAGAGGGAAGATTTGCAGACTTAATTTTACGTGTCAACTTGACTGGCTTAAGGAATGCCTAGAAACCTGGTGGCGCATGATTTTGGGTGTGTCTGTGAGGATGTTTCCAGAGAAGACTAGAGTGTGAGTCTGAGTGGACTAGGTGGGGAAGATCTGCCCTCAGAGTTGATGGCACCATCCAATTGGCGGGGGACCCAGAGAGAACACAGAAGGTAAACTGGTCTTTGAGAGCTGGCACAGACTTTCCATCTGCTGCCGTGGACATCAGCACTCCAGGCTTGCTGGCCTTTGGACTCCAGGACCCAGCCAGTGCCCCCACCCCCACCCCCGCAGTCCTGAGGCTTTTGGCCTCAGACTGAGAGTTATACCATCGGCTTCCCTGGTTCTCAATGTAAAAGACATTGAAACATCCTCAAAAATGAAGAAGAAACTCTCCCTTCATTCATATGATGACCACAGTTATAAATGAAGTATCCCTTTAGTGCATTTGTGAAAGATAACATTTGTTGAGATCTCAGCTCTTTGAGTGACTGCACATGTGGTGGGGATTCATTGTAGGTTTATGATTATTATTACTGTTTTTAGAGACAGAGTCTTGCTCTGTCCCCCAGGCTGGAGTGTAGTGGCTCAATCATAGCTCACTGTAACCTTGAACTCCTGGGCTCAAGCAAAACGATGTTCCTGCCTCAGCCTCCCGAGTAGCTGGGACTGCGGGCATCTGCCACCACACCCAGCTATTCTTTTTTTGTAGACAGGATCTTGGTTTTTGTTTTTTTGAGACGGAGTCTCACTCTGTTGCCCGGGCTAGAGTGCTATGGCGTCAGCTTAGCTCACAGCAACCTCAGACTCCTGGGCTCAAGCGATCTTTCTGCCTCAGCCTCCCGAGTAGCTGGGACTATAGGCATGCACCACCATGCCCGGCTAATTTTTTCTATATATTTTAGTTGGCCAATTAATTTTCTTTCTATTTTTAGTAGAGACAAGGTCTCGCTCTTGCTCTGTCTGGTTTCGAACTCATGACCTTGAGCGATCCACCTGCCTCGGCCTCCCAGAGTGTTAGGATTACAGGCGTGAGCCACTGCGCCCGGCCCAGGATCGTGCTTTGTTGCCCAGGCTGCTCTCCAACTCCTGGCTTCAAATGATCCTCCTGCCTGGGCCTCCCAAAGTGCTGGGATTACAGGTGTGAGCCACTGCACCGGCTCCACTATAGTCTTTGATCAATCTCATCAAAAGACTTGCATTTTTGGTCATGGTATTTCAGATGATTGCAGTTATAAAGCTGGGTGCACAGAGTTTATATTTCCCTTTATTATCTATTTCTTTGCGAATATGGTTCATTTGCTCGTAACCGTTATAAGCAGTTGCTAGTATTGTGACTGCTGTTAGTACAAATGGGTGTTTATGCAAAAATATGTATGGTATTATTACCTATTTTATTGCTAAACTGGCCTATGGAGTGTTGTGGTGTTTTTATATGTTTCTCAAGTAAATTCCCTTTAAAATGTAAATAAATGTCTTTTAAAGAGTTTTTAAATTATTTTTTCCAGAATGATATTTTTGGGATTTTGATCTTTCAGGATTTCAGCATTGGGGATAATGGTGTTTGGGATTATGTCTTTCAGGATTATGATCGACTCCCCTCAACAAGCCATGCAATGAATAGCTACCGTACCCCGGGTGGGTGTTGTGTTGTCCCCTGCCCCCCACCCTTCCCTTCCCCAACTCCCTGTGCTTTGCTGACAAGCTCCTGCTAGTTTTATAAGAACTCCTAGTTTCTAAGAGGTGTCTGTGGCATCACCTCCTCCAGGAAGCCCTCCTCGAGCTGCCGAACCCCACCAGCTTCTCGCCACACTGTGGAATGTCATTGCCTGTTTGGGATCCATCTGTCCCCAGTGTCCCATCTCCCACAAAAGGCTGGCTCTGCCCCAAATCGCAGCCCAAGAGACTGCCCGACTCTGTCACTCCTGGCTTCCACCTGGATGGAGCCCCCAACAGAGACCGAGGTGCCTGCTGGTCCCTGAAGGACGGCGGCAGCCTGACGGCGACACCAACATGCCCCTGGGCTGGGCTCCTTCCCTGCTCTGCTGTGTCGCTCCTTGGAGACCAGCTGCCCAGCCCCGAGGGCGGGAAGGAGCCACCTGGGATTTTTGCTCAAGAGCAAAGAGCTCTGAGTTCAAACCCACCCTGGCCAGCAGCCTTTTCTCCTAATCCTGCTAGGGACGGCTGCTTGAGGCTGCATCTTTTAGGAAAGTTGTCAGAATCAAAATGGGGTCACGTGTGTCAAAAACCCTGACCAGCAGAGCCAGGGAAGGCCATGAAGGGAGGGTCCTCATGCACGAATGCCTGAGATAGAGAACTATCACAAAAGTCTCTGCAAAAACCACAACTTTGCACAAAGGCCATTGCAACCTTACAGAAAAAACCTACTTCTGCAAGGACATCTGCCCTTGCGGACAGCAACTGCCTGTCCAATCTTGGACTGGGGCCACCCTTGTTATTGATCCTTGTAGCCAAGGTTAATTATCTCAACGCAACTACATAAGCCTCGTTTTCCTTAAAAACCTTTGTCTTCCTTTACCCGCTGAGCATGCATATAGCTTACTACGGCACCTGTATTCCTGGGGCAATGCCTATTCCTGAGAATAGGAATTTTTCCTTTTGAGGGCCTCTCTCTGTTATTTAGGGTGACACTTCTTACCCATGGAAGGGGGCCGCTTGGCTCTTAGAATCCCCTGTCCCCTTTGCTCACGCACTGGAGAGTCACGGCATTTTGGTTTCCGTCGTATGTTCTCACCAGGGGGCCTGGGAAGGACCAGCCGTGCTAGGACCGGATCCAGCTGGAAACCCCTCAAGTGCTCGGAGAGGCGGCCCCTGACTCCAGGAGTCCACGAGGAGGAGATGGCGAGGACCCAGATGGATGTGCCCTGAACGTGCCCGTCCTCCCCAACAGCGTCCGCGTCGTCAGGATGATGGGGTGGGAGTCGGGGGAGGTTGTGAAATGTCACCGTGGGAGGAAATTTTTTATTTTTTAGCTTATGTAAGCCTTAGCCACGATGAGCTCCTTCGAGACACAGTGTTCCCTGTCTCACACTGCAGGAGCCTCGGAAGGACAGTAACTCCGCGCTCATTCCGGAGCGAGAAGGTCTCCGCTGTCTCTTCCTCGTCACCCCGCGACCCTGGGGCCCAGCTGAGGGCTCAGGTGCAGCAGGGGAGCTGCTCGCAGCCCGGGGCCTTTCGGAGTCAGGGTGTCGCCAGGCTCAGCTCCCCGGGGCAACGCCGTGCCGTGCGGCCCGATCTCTCGAGGACGGTGCATCTGCCTTGTTCAGATGCGTGTTCGTGCCCCTTCCGTGGGGACGCCCGTGTGCCTCTCCTCTCTCATAGCGAAGAGGTGTGCGCGCTATTCACCGACTGCTGAGGGGGCCCGGAGGAGGGGCAGAGGCCCTGCTTAGGGGTCCCGGGAGAGTTCCCAGAAAAGGAAGAATCAATCCAAGGCCACAGGCTTCTGAAGGCTGGGCTAAGCCTTGTGTGAATTCCCAGGCACAGAGTCTGGCCCAGAGGAGATTATGAATGAATGAATGAGTGAATGAATGAATGACTGTCTAAACATGGGTGGGCTTGGCTTTGAGGCCTGCAATGGAGTCGACGGGGTCAGGGAGGGCCAGCGAGGGGTACCACGCAGGCTGTAGGGCCGAGCCAGGGTGTGGCATCCGGGGTGGCCTTGTGACCTTCGACCCAGCAATTCCACTTCCAGGAATTTATTCCGTGGAATTATTTGCACAAATACACAAGCTATTTACTACAGCTCAGAAGCAACCTAAATGTCCCTCAAAATGGGATTCAAACACTATATACTATGGAACATTCACACAACGTCATCCCAGGAAGCCATTCCCAAGAATGAAGTCGATCTGATGTGAAAAGCTCTGCAAGTCTCATGGTAGAAGAACAACAGCACGTGCAGGATCATTTGTGTGAGAAGAAGAAAGAAAGTGGAGTGGGCGGAACTGTGCTCCTGGCAGGAGGGACCTAGGCCTGGGGTGGCTGTCTGAGCGGGGCTGGGCTGGGAAGGAGGTGACCGTGTCATAGACCCCTCTGCTTATACTCTTCTCATTTCTGTCTTGGTTTAAAAAAAGTTATTAAAAATGGAAAATAATGACAACAAACAAAACTTACTTGCCACCTTTCTGGCAGGAAGGAGGAGGTTGCTTGCTAATAATGTGATGAATTCTAAAAAATTTCCCCCAAACTTAGAGGCAGGGCGACCTTGGTCTAGAGCAGGGCCACGCTGGCTCTGGAGGAGACGAGGGGTTGGCCCTGAAGGGGGGTCCCGGAGGGAGTGGCCACCAGGTGGGCAGGGGCACCGGAACAGACCCAGGGCAGGGGCTGAGGGAGGGAGGGGACTGCCGAGGCTGAGTGGCCGGGGAGAGGGCCCGGCAGGGTCAGGGCCCTGGGGTCCAGCTGGGGCCCAGACCGGGGCACAGCAGCAGAAATAACTGCATGAGCATGGGGCAGTCAGAATATAACAGTATAAAGGTGATAACTGCTGCAACGTGTGGCATGTCCATTGTGTCATCTCGCTGATCCTCTAAAGATCGTGGCTGTGCGCACTGCTGTGATCCCATCTTTACAGACAAGGAGGCTGAGGTTCCAGCTAGTGGAGCTCAGCCGGCAAGTAGCAGGAGGGATTTGAACTCAGGACCGTGCAGTCCCAGTCTGGGCTGTTCTTCAGGGCTGCTGAGGGCCCCTGACTCATAGCCAACACCAGCCGGCTGCAGGGGCCACAGACGCCACTGGGAACTCCTGCGCCCACGCAGCGCAGAGCAGGCCGTGCACGATGCCCTCTCTGGTTGGTTATGGTCATGGTGACCTCCCGCAGAGGCCTGTTAGTGGGGTCTGTGTCCTGCTGGGCCCGAGCCCTACGGGAATGCCCCACCCACACATGGCCTGGGAGGTGGTGGCTCTGCAGAAAGATTTGCTATTTCCTGTAAAGGCGTCTTTGCCAGGCAGAGGCGTGGGGCATCATATACTGACCTCGAGGTGCCCTTGAGAATGGAGGGGTCGAGAGGAAGCCAGGGAGGGCGCCGGGGAGGAGGCCCTGGCTGTCTCTCCCTGTGAAATACTGACCCCTACCCCGGCCCGGGCACTTGGTGGCGGTGGCCACTTCCCTGCCTGTCCAGCAGATAGGTGGCAGAGGTGGGCGTGGAGAGGAGGCGGTGCGGGGCAGGTGCTGGGAGCGGCACCCCCGGCCGGCTAGTGCTGTGGGACAGGACTGGCGCGCGCTGCAGGGCTGTGCTCACGGGGAAGAACCTGGCGAATTCATGATTTTTAATAAAAGTAACTACAAAGCAGGATAAACCTGGGGACATCTTATTCTTCAGGGCTTCAGCGAGTTCCTGAGCAAGCGCTGAGCGACTGCGTCCCCTCCCCTGCCTGGGCCACCCCGCACCCCTAGACGCTCAGGCATCGTGAGGCGGGAACACTGAGAATTCGTTTATTTTCGCTGGGCAGGCTCGGCTGGACTTAACACATTCAGTGACTATTTCTGGAATAGGTACTGTGTTTTCATACATCCAAGAGCTCTGCCTGGTGTTTTATACACATCACACCTCTTAATCCAAACACAAAATGGGGGGCATCGTCCCCATTACAGACGAGGAGATAGTGGCAGCTTGCCCCGCCAGGATGCTGCCTCCCTCCCAGGAGCGACCTTAGCTGCAGCTCCCGGGGAGGTGGGATGCTGAGACGCGCTGTGTCTCCCCTCGCCCCGCCAGGCCTCAGATTCACCCCAAGTCTCGACCTCTTCTCCCTCGTGAGTCCTAAGGGGCCGATCTCAACAGCGATGCCCCCGGGCAGTCTTGCGGGCAGGATCCTGGCACGGGGCTTCCCTGTGCTCCCTCCCTGCATCCCGACACCCCTGCAGACCCCAGGCCTGCCCTCCGCAGAGCCTCCCAACTCCTAGATGGAAGACAGGGGTTCAAATCCTGAGACTCCTGGCTTGGTGAGCCTGGAGAAAGCTGCTTCTCCCTCCGAACCTCAGTTTCCTCATCTGTCAAACGTGGGCGAGCATAGGCAATTGAATGAAATAACGGAGTTAAAGCACTTAGCGCAGTGCCTGGCCCCTGAGAGGTGCCGGTGATTGTTAACTCTCATTACTGCTATGACTCCTTGAGGTCCCTTCTCTTAGCTGCAGACAGAAGCTGAGCAGCCCACAGACCAAGATGCCCAGAGGCTCCGGACCTGATCTCTGGCAGACCCCTGACCACGCCTGACCCGTCCCTGCCCCAGTGGCCACTGAGTCCTTCCCTCTTGTCCTCCCTGATCCTCTCAGACACCGGACCCTTCAGACACTACATCAAGGTCACCACACAGCCCACCTTTGTCCTGTCCCTTCAGTCTTTGGGAAGCTGCGCCCCACCTCCTCCCGGGGGCGCCTCACCTGAGGTTTTGAGTAAACGAGGGTGGGTGCGTGACTGTGATGATGAGGGCTGAGCTGGCTGTCAGCCATGCTGGGCCCCTTCAGGGCTTCTAGATTGAACATCTTCATTCAATAGTCAAGTACTTTTCTCGCACCAGGTCCTGCGCTCAGTGCTGGGGGAGGAAGGCGGTGAGCAGAAGGCAAGGCCCTGCGGTTTGGAGCTTACAGCGTCTGGCCCCACGACGTGGAACCTCAGCTGCAGGGCATGGCTCAGTCCCCAAGGCTCAAAGGCCTTGGAAGGCAGGGATGTGGCCACCCCAACCCCGTCCTATGGCTGGGAGAGTCTCTATTCTATGAGTGTTGATGGGGGTGGGGGTTGGGTGGGAAGATCGCTTCCTCTAAAGGAGATAAAAGTCCTGGAAGTCCCCTCTCCCTGCCTCTCTGGGTCACAGAGCACATTTACCTTGGGAGCTGGAGGAGTGAGAGCAAGCAAGGGACTTTCTCCTCTCCCCCTGGCGGCAGCGAGTCTTGGCTGCCAGGCCAGGCTCTTGGTGCAGAAGCAGCCGTGGTGTGGACTGCAGGGTCCAAGGCTCACTGGGAGCGAGTCCTTGCTGGACGGCTCTGCACACGGTCTGGGACGGCGCGAGGCATTGTTTCTGGAAGCTCCAGCCCTCCCGACGATGCCCTTTTAACACGTCCTTTATGGGCTCCTTCTGCAGTTGGCGCCGGTGCTCACAGCCAAGAGCCCCAGCGGGTGTTGGCGGCATCTGGCCTCCTGCCTGCTCGCCGGCCGCCTGCGCTGCCCCAGCCCGACGCAGCCTTGCACCGCTCAGGCCTCGATAAATGCTTGGGCTCTGTTGGTTGGTTGGTTTTGAAGGACATTTACGGGCCTCTACTCAGGGTCAGGCTTAGAGCCCCGCCTTCCACACGCAGGGTCCCACTTTCGCCTCTTTAGTAGCCTCTACGGACCTGCGCGTTTTGTGTAGACAGTGGTGCGTGGAGACTCTCAAGTCCAGGTGCGCTATGGCTGGCAACGATTGCTGCTCCGAGGGCCTGAAGCCTCCGAGGAGGACACATCTGGTCCCCAAGAAGTGTTCCTTGGCAACCCTCCAGCTCCGCCCGCCTCCTCTGGCCGGGCAGGTGGGGCTGGTGTCCCCAGATCTTCCCGGCTGCTGCCCTGACACCTTCTCTCTTCCCTATTCCTGTGTCCTCCAGGGCCTTGCAGACTGTGGCACCCACCTGCTTTCCAGAACACCCTGCCACTCACCGGCTGGCTCTTCCCTGCAGACCTTGTGCTGGTGCATGCACGGCGCGCATGCCGCCCCCTGCTCTACCTGGCGAGCTCCTCCTGGAAGACCCAGCTCCAAGAGCATCTCCTCTGCGAGGGCTTCCCTCCTACCCAGCATGGCTCGGCCACCTCTGGGCAGTCTGTTGTATGGCAGCAGCGTGGACCTGTCTCTGGTCTGGCCCTCAAGGTCACAGACAATGTCTCCTTCATCTTGGCATCTTCAGTGCCTAGCCTTGAGCCTGGTGCGTAGCAGAGGCTCTCAAGGAAATGTCTGTGGTTCCTAAATTTAGTGCAGAAGTGTCTCGGTGCTCGGGACTACCATCACCAGCTTCCTACCTGAAAGTGGTCCAGGAGGGAACACGGGATGGATGACACTCCGAGGCCCCGGTCCCTAAGGAGGGGTTCCCAAGGCAGCCGTAGAAGGAGCCTGACTCTGGGCCTTGTCGTGAGCCCGATATTCTGCAGCGGGACATCTAGATTGGTCTTGCTTTTCTTTCTCCACCCCTCTCCTCGGGGTGGAGAGGCGGAGTGAGAAGGAAGACAGGGCAAGAACCCTCCCTGTGGGCTATTGTGAGGGGTGGAGACGCTGGATGGGGCCTGGCAGGGTGCCTGGCCCAAGTCGGTGCCCGGCCACCACGGCTGGGACTGTCCCTGGCTTGCTCTGACCTGCCAGGTGGGGCTCTGCTCCAGCGTAGTCACAGTCTAGCCTGAGTCAGCGTGCATCGTGACTGGCTTTGAATGCAAATACAAGATTCCCCTCTGCTCCATTTCCCCCGTGAGTGCTACGATTTTATCTTTGAGACCCTCAGGATGTCATGGGACTGTGGCGGGACGGCGTCTGGGCTCTGGCAAGAGGCCCTGGAGAGTCCCTCAGCATCTCAGAGACTGGTCCCTCCCCTGTGGCCTGCGGTAATCGCCCTCATCTCCATATACCATTGGGGCACCTAAAGGGAAAAACAGGATATCACTGTGACCCAGGAGGGTCTTTGCCATTTAAAACAGATGAGCTACAGCTACAACGGGATGGTTTGCACGTTAAAAGGAAGGAAATCCTGACCTCTGCTGCGACCTTGGATAAACCTTGAGGACATCATGCTGAGTGAAATAAGACAGTCACAAAATGCCAAATACTGTCTGATTCCCCTCATATGAGGTCCCCAGAGCAGTCAAATTGATAGAGACAAAAAGCAGAATGGGGGTTGCCACGGGTTGGAGGAAGAACGAGCAGTTCATGTTTAAGGGGTGCAGAGTTTCAGTTGGGGAAGACGACAAAGTTCCTCGGACAAAGTTCCTCGGATGGGTGGTGCCGACGGCTGCCCAGCAATGGAATGTACTTAATGCTCTGAAGTGCACACTTAGAAACGGTTAAGACGGTAAACATTATGTATATTTTACCACAATAAAAACAATGTGTGATAGCCACTTTGGGAATGGAAAATGAAGGGATGGAAACATATTCCTCATTTCCAGAAAAAAAAAAGCTTATGTGGATTTCCTTTATATAGATGACAAGTAAAATAAAGGGAAAGCAGAGGAAACTAAAAGGAAGGTTGCCAGCCCATGAGGCTGTGGTTTTTATAGCCTCTGGGTCAGTGTCCTTCACGTTGGAGAAAAGCTGATAGTGCTGGTAACATTTTTAAAGGTCAAAACCAGCCGGAACTCCAGCCCGCTGCCTAAATGCATGATAATAGCAAATTTAAAAATTAATTACAAGGTCTCTCCTGCTGGCACCTGGGTGCCAGCTCACCCAGTGCAGAGCCGAGAGGGGCAGCTGCTCTCAAAGGTGCCACTGTTCTCAGAAAGCCACTTCACTGTCTGCTTCTATTCTCAGGAGCCAGCTACGTCCTGCTTTATGTCATTGTCCCTGGACAACAATATGTTTTGAAATGAAAAACATTCTAATTGGACACAAAGGAGACGCCTTCCAGCTTCCAAGCCCAGACGAGAATAAAGGCTCTGCTTAGCTGAAGGGCAGAAGGAAGAGCAGTTCACTGGGGGTGCTTGGGGAACCCTAAGTCATCTTCAAACGTACTCAGCTAAGGGGACACTTTTGCAATGCGGTACTGCAAAGCAGACAGAGCACTAGGCCCAGGGGGTGGGGAGTGTCTATGGAGCACCCCCTGTGGCGTGAGTCATTTGACCTTAGCTCTCCCCACCGCCCTGTGCAGTGTTGCCATCCTCTCTCTTCCTCGGATGAGCATCACGGTGCTCACAGAGGCCGAAGTGCCTCACCCACGGTCATCGGCTCTAACAGGTAGAACCTAGATGGATTCAGTCCTTGCTCTCCCTAATGGGAAGGTCCTTTCCAACTCACTCTGGTGCCTGCCTTTTGCCTAAGAAGCAAAAGACCTCGATTCCATTCCAAGCTTATATCTAGGAGGCCTTGGGTAAATGTTGACTTGTTTCGAAAATGGGGATAATTTCTGTTCCCATCAGTCTGGCTGGGCTTTGCTACAGTGACAAACACACATTCGTGCTACGTCCATTGCTGGCTAACTGGGGACTCGACTCTGTTCTGGGTGTCCTCCCTCAGGGACCGGGGCTGTGCCAGGGCAGGGAACATGTGACTTGTGATGGAAAGGCTCCAGCCACGTGCTTTGAGTGATGTGGCATAACTTCCAGGGGGTTGGAAGTGCCGTTTTGCCTTGTCCCTGGGAGGAGGAGAACCAGGCATTTTGGGTTCACTCCGCCGACCATGGCATTGTTCCTGTGTGCTTCGCTACCTTGTCATCAAGATGGAGAGAGGGAGTTGTGTGCGATGAGCTTTGTAGAACACCAAGCTCTCTGCACATATCAATTATACATGTAAAACACGAATGTAAGTTACAATGTAAAACACTGATGTATTTTTGTTGTTGTTGCCACTGATATCAATAATCTGTCCTGTCTTTCACACCATTCCAGGAATGGTGGACATCGACCCCATGTGGACATCGACCCCATGTCTCAGGAGCCCATTCTTTTCCGGGCAGGAGACCTGCCTGGTGGCCACGCGGCTGCATCGGGCTCCTGGTGTGCTGGCTGTCTTTTGATTTTTTTCTTCCTCTGCTGAAGTTTCTATCATTATCCAATCCCAAAGCCACAGAAGCACCAGAATTTTAATAGATTTGGGCCCCAGAGCCTGATAGCAAAACATTATGATGCACCACCACAGATGGAAAGAGCTCGGTCTTTAAATTTTGACATGAACACTGTAGTTTTAAAATCATTCCTTGGGCCCTCAGGGCCCTGCAGGGCCACTGGGGAGATTCTGGGCAAATATTCCGTGGTGGGGTGCCCGTCTGAAGGCTTCTGTTTTGCTGTTCCTGGCCCTGTCCCAAAGTTATGCCATCGGTTGGATGGCTTTAAAAAACTCATCCAGAAAGATTCTGACAACCTCTAAAAGTTTCCAAATGTCTGTCGTTGAGGTTTATGCTTCCAAATGTGTTTCTCTCGCTCTCCCTCAACCCCATTCATTCCCTCACTAACGCCTTCTTCTTCCTTCTTCTTAACTGAACAGCTCTTCTAATCTTCCTCTTTACTCTCTCTTACTCACCCCCCACACCCGCACACATGCACCCACACATGCACACACACGCACGCACACATACACACACGCACGCACACATGCACGCACACACACACATGCACACACATGCACGCACAGCAGCACTTCTAGCCCCAGGTAGGAAGTACGTGTGATGTAGCTCCAGGAACATCACTTTGGCTTCGGACAGACCCAAGTTCCTCACAACAGCCTGGGGAAGTCGGCACCTTGCTGGCTCGCAGATGGGCCTGGTGTGACCACGATCACATCTGTCTGCTCCTCCTCCTCTCTGCTCCTGCTGGCAGCGCTGGCTCTGGGCTCACACCTGCTCCTCTGGGTCTCCCAGCCCCATGGCTGTCTACACTGACAGCTCACCGTGTAGGGCGGCTGCTGCGAGGGCACCCACTGGGCCAGGCACCAGGAGGCCTCACTCCAAGTCTCCGGCCTTCAGGGCACCAGCTGGAGAGCGGGGAGGCGGCAGGGGACTGAGCCCGAGGGTCGAGGTGGAGCGTGGAGGGGGGGAGGGAGGATGCGCTTTGGGGCTGTGGGGAGTCCAGCTGCATTGGCTTAAAGAGATGTCAGGGCTGGAATGGCAATTCCTCTTTTATTAGTTTTGAGTATTTGGATTGGACTTCTTGTCTGTGACTCTGTCCAGAGACTAGACCGTGTGGGTCCATGACTCAAAGATTTACCCTCCAGTGATGTTTAGTCCACTCTGCACGGTTCCTACCATGGTGTGGGGTCGGCCACTGTGTGTGTTGGGCTCTTGGGAAATCCTAGTTCTCTCCTGAGTCCCGGCCTGCTGGGATTCTAGGTCACTTTTCCAGCTTGGGCACCCTCACTCCCTGCCCTGTGGCCTGCAGGGCAGCCACCAGGCGTGCTCTGGGCTCACCTTCCCTCCAGGGCTTCTGCCCTGCTCAGCACCCTCCAGGCCGTGCCGCTCAGCGGTCCCAGACCCCTCCTCTTCTAGCCCTGCTGGGACCATGTAGAAATCTGAACTTGGTGTCTGTGCTGAACCTGCAGCCTCTGCAGGGGGCCACTTCCGGCCAGTGGGGCCTGCCGCTCCCAACACCCTCCGACTCCTGGCAGGAGGGGCCGGGCCCACCCCCGACCGGAGATACCACACTTCCTCATTAGTCCTCCTGGGCCTTGGCCCTGCTGTACCCAAGCCCCTCGCCTTCTTGGCCCTTCTCTTGCCGTCTCTAGGACATTAGATGCTGGAAGAGGCTGAGGCTAAGGAGAAGCCCTCCCATAGGACTCGGCTGACTTTACCATCCCAGCCTGGTCCCCAGTGGTGCAGGCCTCAGAAGCTGCCCCTGCTGAAGGCAGGTTTTGGGGGTTCCTGTCTGGGTGGGCACAAATTCCTCCCAGTCTCACCGAGGAGGGCCCAATGGGCGTCCTTCCATGGCTCCTTTGGCCCAGAGGCGATCTCTACTCTCCATCCAGTCCCCAGGAAGGGCAACTGTGTTCTCCACACTCCTACAACAGGCCCGAGTCCCGACACCTCCCCGCAGAATCGCAGAAGCTCCAGAGCTGGAAGAGGCCGCTGGGCCCACCACCCCAAGGCCCTCACTCACAGCTGGGGAACCGAACCCAAGGCCCCTTGGCTCAGTGGCCAGCCAGGGCCAGCATCTAGTCTTCGGACTCCCAGCCGACAACACGGGGCTCCCCACCACCTGTCTCTGTGCAAGTGGCTCAGGGATGTAACTCTGCTGCTCCCCACCCTGGCCCCTGGCCCTTCATCAGGCCCCCCCGGAGACTGCCATCCTGGCTCACAGCAGTCCTGCCGGGCCCGGTCGTCCTTCACTCGGGCTCTGAGAGCTGTCTCTTTGCAGAAACTTGGTGTCTCCAGACCTCCTAGAGCTTTAAACACTAGGATCTCAAGGACTGTGGTGGAAAGATCATTTAAATGTCATTAAATGACATTAAATGTCACTGGTGTCATTTAAATCATTCCCTTCCTCTCTTCCACAAGCAGGTATCATTGAGGTACGCATATGGAGTTAGATATGCATGCTGTGAGACACCACTGGTTGTGGGTAGCCAGGTCCCCAAAGTGAAAGTCACCCTGAAACCCAGGTCAAGGTCAGCAGCTGCCATGGTCTGGAGGCAGAGCTGATGGTGATCGGTGTTCAACGGATGGATTAGTGGTAGCTCAACCCGCACTGTGATTTGGAAAGAGCTTATTTACAAGAGAGCCTACTTCTCTAGGTCATCAGAAGGCGGCTACTGTGAAATGTCATACAAAATCAGCTGTAATTTTGGAAATTGTAGCTTGTCATGGAGTGATGCTGCTGTCATGGAGCGAGAGAAGTTTCTAGGCCCAGTGATTCCAGAGGGAGAATGAGGAGAGAATGGGCCAGAGCTTCCAAAGCCCCCTCCAGGGGACAGGAGCCGTGTCATTGAATGCTAGATGGCCATCGTCCCAATGGTCTAGATGTCCACTGTCCCTTCCTGATGGTTCTTCCTTTCTCTAACAGATGTTTCCCAGATACTTGTGATACTCCAGGCACTGTGCTAGGTTCTGATGACCCTGTCCTTAGGGGACTTGTGCTCTAGAAAGGATAGCGAGAGACTAGAAGAGGGATATGGGTCCCTGCCTACTTCTTTGACTTCCTTCTGTGTGGGTTCGCCCAAGCCTGACTGGCCTTAAACTCATACCTGCCCCAGGGCCTTTGTGCATGCTATCTACTCTCCTTATGTCTTCTCAGGACTGGCTCCTTCTCATCATATAGATCTCGGCTCAAAGTTACCTCTTTGGAGGTATCTTTCTTGATTAGTCTTACTCTCTGTCCTGTTTTTATTAACTCCACTTTATTTTATTTACAGCTCTTAGCACTCTCTGAAATTGTTAGTTCTGTACTGCGTCCCACTAACTGGTATGTGAGGCGCCCCTGGGTATACAGTTGGCGCCACCCACCTCTGTAGCCCCATCTTCCTGCAGCTTCTCTCCTTGGTGTCCTGTGATCTTCCTGCCTTTATCCTGTGCCCACCGCAAGAGCAGGCATCTGGGGAAATCACTTCATCTTTTAAAACTCAGTTTCTCCACCTGTAAGAGGGAGGCTGCTGACACCTCTCAGGATTATTTTTAGGACAAAATGAGTTAACATGGCCAAGTGTCTAGCCCTCCTAGATGTTTACTGAATGACTGAATAAACAAACAAATAAATAAACACCGGAGCATCTGGTGATCTTGTTTACGAGACAGTTTCTTTGGATTTGGGCTATTACAACCCATTCTTTTTGGGCTTGAGCCCCTGGGGAAGAGTCTCTGAACCGACAGTACTGAAGTGGTGGTGGCCCTAGCAGGGGCAGCCCTCCCCCGTGCGTCATTTGGAAGCAGGCCACAGCCTCACCTGCCCAGAAGCAGGGGTGGGGGCGTCAGTGTCAGCGGGAGCCCCCGCACAGAGAGATGCCAGCCCTGGTGCAGCTGTTCTCTTCTGAATGCAGCTTCTGGGGACCCATGCTCCCGGGAGCAGGGCAATTGATTTCTGTAAGGCAGACACAAAGGCCCGGGCCACATGGGACTTGGAGAGACAGTGCAACCGTCAATCAAGGCCAGGCATGGTGTTTGGCCTGTGTCCTTTTCAAAGAAGGCAGCCATCAGGCAGCTTGGTGCCCCTTGGTGGATTCTGAAAACCCAGGCACTGAAAAACGTTCTCGTCAATTAACTGAACCACAAGTTCAGCTCGAGGAGCACAGGCCTGTTGCAGAATCAACAGGCAATATAGCAATGTCAGGCCAACCTAAAATCCCAGGACTATGTGAGACGTGTAGGAAATGCAGAGATGGGAGAAGGGCATTAATATTTATCGAGCATCTACTATGTGCAAGGCAGCTTGTAGGTGTGGTTTCATTTAATTCTCACAATAACTAGGCAAGGTGGATGCAATTACCTTCCCGCACAGGTGAGGGAACAGAGGCTTGAAGGCTGAGCAGCAGGCCCAGGGCCGCGGAGCAAGAAGAGGCAGAGCCAGCGCAGTCTGGTCCCAACAATGGTGTATTCTGCAGGGCCTGCCTCCCACGCCCCCGCGCAGCCTCTGAGCAGTGAAGAGGTGGCACACGGACGGCCCACCCTGGGTGGCTCTGAGTTCTCTTGGGATCAGGACAGGGCTGAGCCAGGTCGGTGCCGGGGGCAGTGCCTGCTTTTATTGAAATGTTTGTTCACGGCTGAGCAGAGGAGAGGCCGTGTGTGGGGAAAGGAACTATTATGAGTCAAACTGTGTCCCCCCCAAAAAAGATATGTTGGAGTCCCAACCCCAGGTATCTCACAAGGTGACCTAAAGAAATAGTGTCTTTATAGAAGTAACAAAATAAAATGTGGCCCATCAGGGTGGGCCCGCGGTCAATAGACCTGGTGTTCTTACCCAGAAGGGATATTTGGGGACAGAGACTGCCGTGCAGAGGGAGCGTCGTGCAGAGACACAGAGGGACACCTGTGGAAAGGCGGGGGCCAGAGAGCTGCTGGAAGCTGCCAGAAGCTGGAGAGAGGCCTGAAGCAGACCCTCCCTCACACCACCAGAAGGAACCAATTCTGCCGACACCTGGATCTTGGACTTCTGGCTCCCAGAACTTTGAGATATTAAATTGCTGGTATTTTAAGTCACCCAGTTCATGGCACTTTGTCATGGCAGCCCTAGCAAACTAACACAGGGACTGCGGTGGTGGCCTCAGTTTCCCCTCTACTGTTGGAGCGATCATCTCTGTTCCCGTCTGGAAAGGCCTCTTCCTCAGCAAAACCAAAGCCCTGCAGCCAACACTTGAACCTCTGTCCCAGGGTTTTAGTGACGTTTCTGGCAATGCCAGTGTTCCCTCTGGCAGTCTCCCCCCACCTCTGTCCCGAAGGAGCTGTGATAGAGACACCCCTCTCATCTCACCACACCGCCAGTGCTGTCGTGGTACCCAAGGGACGGGCGAACACGCCATATAGACTAAAGACTCGGGTGTCGGCCCAGCAGGCTCCGTGCTGGCCAGCTGTGAAGACACAAGAGAGAAATCACAGAGAAAGGTGCATGCTCGTTCCCAAGCCTGTCCCACCCCCAGGATTATTTAAAAATTCCTTAAATTTGCAATTTTGTTAATTAATTGATTGTCTATTAATATTTAATCATCTGTATTGACCTTACTTTTCCACGTGGTAATGGTCCTGTGCTTGGAGGCTGCACACACTGCCATGTTCTAATGTTCGATAGCAGAATAGCATCATTGCAAACCTCAGCAGATCCATCATTGAAATTCACGTACCCGCTGTCATTTAGGCGTCTAGACAAAACCAGAGTGAGACCCGCCCTCCCCTTTGGGCTCATCTGCAGACTGTGAGGTGCCCTGGTTTTGGGTAATATTGTTTCCAATAACTTCGACCTTCTTAGGGGAAAAAGCAGAGATTAATGAGCCACATGAAAACAGTAATTTCCATATATTAGAGCTGATGATGAAATATGTTAATGGCTTAAACAAAGCTAATCTGCAAGATTAAGACTATAGAAGACAATTTTAAGGGCAGAGACTCCACATCGAGTTTTTGGCAGCTGACTGGAATCCCAGCGGTGCTTTCGGGGAGGGGCTGGGGGCCGTGCAGCTCGTGGGAGAGGAGGGCTGTCATTCTGGACTTAATGTTTGTGTCCCTCCCAAATTCACTTGTTGAAATCCTAACCTCCATGTGATATTAGGAGGCGGGGCCTTTGGGAGGTGATTAAGTCGCCAGGGGGGAGCCCCCACGATGAAATTAGTGCTCTTATAACAGAGACCCCAGGGAGCTCGCTTGCCCTCTTTCCACCATATGAGGATACAGTGAGTTTTCCGGATTGTGAGAAGTAAATTCCTATTGTTTGTAAGCCACTCAGTACATGGTACCTTGTTACAGCAGCCCAAGTGCACTGCGACACCTCCGGCACGAGCAACCTTGGGAGAGGCACCAGCTCTGTGCTCAGAGCTGTGTGACCCCGAGCCGGTGACTCAGCCACGCCGAGCCCTAATTCCTTTCTGCCTTACTCTCCGGAGAGCTACAGGACTAAATTGAGACGCATTCAAGTGCTTTGCCAACTGTAAAGTGATCTACAAGTGTTAGGAAGTGCAAGGCCCGGGAGATTTAAACAGATTGAGCAGTGGAAACCTTCTGACATAAATCACCAGTAAGCACAGCTGACTTGTGTGTTGCATTTTTCCTCCCGTAGCTTCCTAATACACTTTACCAGAGGAAATCTACAGGTCTCCGGATCAGACTTGGCAGCCAAACCCCACCTACACGGCAGGTGAAAGAGACTTCAGATGCCTTGTTCCCAAGCCGCGTGACATTACTGTCCTCAACCGGGCCCACGGCGTGTTAGGCGGTGAATGCAGCCCTCCCCTTCAATAGAGCAAGGGCAATTTAGTAGCCGAGGTGGCGGAGGTGTGCCCAGTAGTGTTTCCTAGCAAACAAGCGAGTGAGCTGGCGCTGATGTGTTGAGCCGCAAAGTTGCCTGGGAAGGAGGAAATGTGGTTGGCCGTGAGCAAGGCCTCTCCATCCCTCTCTGCTCTGCAGCCTTTCGGAGAGGGCTGAGGAAGCCTGTCCCCCTCCGGGGTCCCATGGCTTCCCGTGGCTCTTTGGGGGCACACGTGAGGATTCGATGGACAGGGCTGCAGGTGCAGCACGTGTCTCTGTAAGGGCCACTTTCCTCCTGAAAGCGGAACATTGTTTCAGCCAAATGGTTCCCGACGGCCCCAGGGAGGACCAAGCTCCTCTTTCTCCTGCCTCTGGGGTGGGGCAGCACCCCTGCTGGGCCTCCCACGGAGACACCCCCACCTCATGCTCCCAGGCCTCCCCCCAACCCCCACCAGCCTCGAATCAGCTCCTCAGGGATGTCCCTTGGGGACCTTCTCCATGGGCTCTCTGGCTGCCAGCCGGCGCTGTCTGCAGGGGGTCTGTCGCTGACATGACCTTGTGAGACGGACTCCACGCGCCGACCGGTCCTCTTGGGAGAACAGCCCAACCTGGGCTCCTTGCCAGCACAGTGGGACCTGCTTGTTTCCCCCCTTTGCTAGTTTCCTTTATCCTTGACGTTGGGCTTTCAAGCTGTGTGTCCATTTTCATATCTGGATTAATTTAGCCTGCTACTGTTTCTAGTTCAGCCCTCTGACTTTTGCTTTGGGGACGTGGGGTGCAGGCGGAAGAGAACAGGTTAGTATTAACAAGAGCTGGGGCCTTTGGGCCTGGCGTCCCTCTCCGGCACTCTCCCGCACCGCGGTGTGCAGGCCAAGCCAACATCCATCGTCCGCACAGAGACAGAGAAACTCACTGACAAGACACGATAGTAGGTGCCCCCACTTCATTTTTTAAAGAAGTATGAACATATTACTGCTTTATGTAACTGAATTCACAGGTAATTTTCCCCTTTAGTCTCTGTTGGCTATTTCTGGGGTGCCCTGTGTGGGTTTCAAGTGTGTATTACATACTCCCGAGGCAGAGACCCATCGTGTGATAGCAAGTGAAAATTCGCCACTGCCAGGGTGAACCAGTGAAAATAGTCCCCAATTAAAATCAAACTGTATGTGTGGCTGCGTGACATTGTCACAGTTTAATTAGGTGGGAAAGAGAAAATTGGGACAGTCTCTTCAACTCTAAACTAGCTCTAAGGATGTCCTACCCCTGCCCAACATCTGCTAATTTGGGTCTTGACATGAAAGGGGCAAGGAAGGGCTGGGGGCGTGTGGTGGAGGCTGAGGCTCTGCAGAAACAGGCAGCCAACAAAGGAAGATCCAGAGGGCCAGGGTGGCAGCTGCAGCCAAGCAGCTCCTAGAAGTGCAGAGGACCAGCCTGGGCGCAGGATGTGCCTGAGGGACAAGATGAAGGGGGGAAGCAGGGCAGGGCCAGGCCAGACCCCGCCTGCCCTCCCACTTGCCTCTCCCAGCCACAGGCACTGACGGTGAGGCAGTGACAAGCTCCTAGCAAGACAGGCCAGAGTTCAAGGTCCAGCTTTGACCTCACTACACCTGTGTGACCCTGGACAAGCTCCTTAGCCCTTCTTAGCCTGTGATTTCTAACATCCACCATGGCAAAAACAGTACCTTCCTGGTAGGGTTGTTAAGAGGGTTAAAAAGGCTTGCAACATTGTTAGTGTTCATTATGTGTCAGCTACTATTATTATTAAACCAGATTCTGGAGCTCATCCTTGACTCATTCCTATCTCTCATCTCTCATTTTTAGTTAATCCCTGAGTCCTTAACTGGTACCTCTCACCCATCTCTTTCCTCTCTCCACACTCCTACTGCCTCCACCTTCCTGCAGGCCCGGCCTTGGCTCGCCGGGACAGCTGGGCGGTCTGTTTGCAGGAGAGAGGTGGCGGTGCTGCCTGGACATTGCAGGCAGCAACGTGCAGGGTGGGTTGGGGAGGACTGAAGGAGGGAGGGAGTCAGGGTGAGTGATGGCCGGGCGAATGGAGAAAAGGGGACAGGAACAAGGCACTGCAGGCACATGACAGGCCAACAGAGCCCAGGAACTGCCTGGGTGCTGGGCAGAGGGGAAGAGGAAAGACCCAAAGCGGATTCTGGAGCTAGTGTGGCCACTGTCAGAAACAGGAGAGCCGGAGGAGCAGGCTGGGAGGAAGATAATGAACTCGTGGTTTGTCGTGGGCTTCAAAGCAGAACATGCATGCGAAAGTGCTTCGACATCTGCAAATTACTATACAAATGCAAGTTATTATTTTTTGACATTTAGATAATAACATGATAATCTTGTTAATGATAATCTTGGCAACGATACATGCTTTAGGGATTGATAGCTATTAGGCACATTCTGTTAGGAACTGAACAGAATAATTCATCTGTCCAAAGCAGCAAATGTATAATCCAGAAATAGAATGCAGGTTTTTCACCCAACTCTAAAACACATTTGTTCCGTCCCTTTGACTCTACACATGAGAAATTCCTACTGCATGTGCTCGTTCTCACTCTTTCTATGGCTGAGAGGGTGGGCTCTGAATTTGAATCCTAGCTTTGCCACTTAGTAGCCGGGTGACCTTAGACAAGTCACTTAGCCTCTCTGTGCCTCAACTTCCCCGTTTATAAAGCAGGTATAATAGTAGTCCTCACTTCAAAGGAGTGCGGTGGGAATTAAGTGACTAAGTCATCTGAAGCACTTGTAAAATAATGCGAGGCCCATAGGAGGCTCTGGGAGTCTCCTAAACGCTCTGCCTGTCCTGCCATGGCCCTTCCGCGTCTATTCTTGACATAGCAGCCAGAAGGAGACTTTGGAACCTACATAGAGCATGCCATTTTCTGCTCAAAACCTCCAACGTGCCCCTTCCCCTCAGCGTGAGACCACAGGCCTTATCGTAGCCCACAAGCACCCACTAGTCCCCACTCCCTGCCCCTCTGTCATCCTCTCCTGCCACATCCCACCCCCACACGCTGGCCACCTCCCCATCTGTGAGCACATTGGCTATTAGCCAGGGCTCCTGCCCTGGCTGTACCCCGACCTGAGAGGCACATCCCAGAGGTCCTTACTTCCCTCCATCTGTCTCGCCCAAATGTTCCCAGACTGTGAGCCTCCCCCAGTGGCCTGGCCCTTCCCATCCTTCCCAGCCCTGCTGTCTTCACAGCACGTGCCGCTCTCTAGCACACTACCTAAATCACCTGCTGACTGTGTTTGTTGTGGACTGTGTCTCTCCTGCCCGTGAGAATGCAAGCTCCACAAGGGCAGACCTTTTTTTGATTTGTTTTATTAACCGATGCAACTTAAACACCCAGAACAGACGGTCTGTACATAGTAGGCACTCAGTAAGTATTAGCCAAGTTGAACACATGTTCAGTTTTAACAGTCATGGCAGACTCCAAGTTGTTCATCCATCCTTTGGAGCTCAGACAGCACCTCTCACAGACATCATCTCCCAGTGGCGGCCAGGCTACCTGCACAGTGGCAGGTGCGGACAGACACGCTCGCGTCTCACATCTCGCTCATGCTGGTCCTGCTGGTGCCTCCACCTGGAAAGCCCTTTCTGTTCATCTTGGTGTATCCATGTCTCTTTTTGAAGGGGTAGATTTTTCCTAGCTGTCAAAAGCTTAGCCTTCTAGTTCTGTCCAAGAGAAGGCATTTTTCTAAATCAATCAGAATGCTTTCTAAATCCCAAATAGTCTGTCTACATGGAGACTCATCTTAACTAGATTCAGATTCAGAACGATCTTTACAAATTATGACCTGTAAGATGACTCAAACTTAAAAATATACAGGCTTTCCAAACACTGTGACCTCTCCAACAATATGGACTGATGATCTGCTTATTTTATTGATGGTTGATTTAATCAGTGATAGTGAGTAAAAAAAATGCTTACTTTACCAATGGACAAGCTGATCTTTCTATTTTGCTATTTTGCTAATCATTGCTTTTACCACGTTTGTGATGTGCTAAAAGCTTTTCACCTAAATAAATGGACCATTAGGTAAGAACGGAAATGTTAAGACAATATTAATATATTAGGTTTCTGTGTAAGTCATTTGAGAACTCTACAGGAACCCAACAGGATATTGGACTAAAAAGTGTATGGGCAGTAATTTGATGACTTAGCCTCACTATGAGGCATCTGTCAGACATAATACAATAATATACCATTATCCTTGCCCTCTGTGATTAAGGTTCTAGGCTATCACTTCCTTCATGTTACAGGCGTTCCGTGTTATCAGAAAGATGTGGTATATCGTCGAGGGGACGAGTTCTCAACTGCAGCACGATTGAACACATGGATTGTGGTATTTTATAATGGAATTTTACTGTTTGAATAGCTGCAAATGCCCGAAGCCATAATTCTGCAATAATTACCATATCTTTGAGAACTTTCTGCAGCATCGGTGAGAAAACAGAATTTGAAATTACCAAACAAAATCATCTTGAAAACCTAGTTTCTTCTGAGCCAATTACTCTTTTCTAAGCCTGCCTGCTGATAAAAGGTGGCACATATATTCTGGTATAACAAATAAAAGGCTTGGCCTCCTCAAATTACTCGGTGTTCTGCAAAAAATAAAAATCTCTATTCCACATATCTAAACCCTTTTTATCACATCTCAGACTCCACTCTATTAAAAATAAAGTAAAACCTAGAAAACCAGGACCTGTCTACTGAATATGCATCTGGTTCCCCAAGTTGTTCTTAATACTCCTTTTCTCTTTAAAATTGAAGGCACATAGAAGAGGGGACTCCTTGCATATTCAGGACAAAGCATTGTCACAATGACCTCATTTGGAATGGATTTTGGAAACCCTTTAACCCCCAAATTGCTATGACACTTTCTTTTCAATATGATACATTTGCTTGTCACTCAGTCTTTTTCTTTTATTCAGTCTGTAAAGGCCACCTAACCATCACCGACTGTGTCACTGCATAAAGTCTGAAACTAAAGTGCTCAAATTTCTGAACTGCCAGTTCTGTACACGCCATATTCAAACTAATCACGTTCTCTCTTGCCCCCAGGTTTTGTACGTGCTGTCCTCTCTGCCTAGAAAATTCTGTCTCCACCCTAAGTCCCTTTGTTTGCCTGACTTGTGATTATCCTTCAGAATTCTGTGTGGATGTCACTTCCTCCAGGCAGCACTCCCCGGGCCCCTAGGCGGAGCTGGTTGTCGTTCTTCATCAGGCTCTGCCGCACCCCACGGTGCCTCCCAAGTCCTTAGGACCCACACATTTTCAGAGGCCACCCGTTTAGCTGTCTGCATCTATAGTAAACTAGCTCTGAAGATGGGAGCACATCCATCTTGTTCACTAGCGTATCCCCAATGTCTAGCAAATTGCCTACTCATAATGGGTGCTTAATAAATAATGAACACATGAGTAATTCAACAGTAGGTAAACGGTACAATATTTTTATAACTGCCTTATAATAGGATCCTCAAGTTCCAGGTAAAGTACTTAAGAGAATAACATCTAATGAAGTATTTTTAATCTGAGATAATTACAAAGTCAATCAGAATATAGCCTTTCTTAATTTAAGCCAAGTTTGTTCTATTCGTTTAATGGAGTTGGCTAAATAAAAGCTCAAATAAGTGCGTGTTAATTATACTAATTAACAAATGGTTGCATTGAAATATATGAGCTATGTAAAACCTAGTTAAAAATCTGAAGTCACTGTGTGCATGTAGTAAGCACATAGTAAGTAAGGTAGTTTCTCAAAGGGACAGTTTTTGTTGCCTTAGTTATCTGTGGGGTTTCTCTGAGTATTTAAGATATCTGATGACACACCGTTTGGAGAGGAGCAAAGGGAGGGAGGAATGCTGTAACTCTGGAGGTTTTTTCCTCCACACTTAGCAACATACAACTAAGAAATTTTATAGCCAGTATCAAAAAGGAGATATTGCATCCTACTACCCACTAAGAATCTACTGGCAAATCTTCCAGATATATGAAGCAAGCCTTAGGATCATCCTTATTTTAAATTCCATCTTATTTCATAAAGAAGTTTATTTGTCCAACATGTCATCAGTATCATTTATTTCAATAATCCTGGAATTCACATTTCATCTCCAAAGTTACTTCCTTAAATAAAACTTCCCTGTGTTGCGGCAAGTGTTACAGCAATTGATCAGGGAAAGAACCGAGCCGAGCAGCACACTGAAGGTTGGAGAATCAGCCTTTATTTCCCCGGTGGGCTCAGAGGGGCATGCCACTAAATTCTGAGCACCGCTTCCTTATTTCTCTCCAGTTTTATACACTTC
The DNA here is from genome assembly GCA_008750895.1 of Mirza zaza. Taxonomy (NCBI): domain Eukaryota; kingdom Metazoa; phylum Chordata; class Mammalia; order Primates; family Cheirogaleidae; genus Mirza; species Mirza zaza. The sequence goes on from VSMD01122285.1 coordinate 28,816, forward strand.
TTGAGGTTACACACAACCAATATCCAATTAATAGTGATATTAGTAGGATTAGCCGTAAGCTTCACATGTATTCAATCAGTAGTGGTTTTTGCCTCAGGGCCCCTGGGCGGGGCTTTCCCTATCACCTGTATTCCTTGACCAGGTCAAATCCTAATATTCTTTCCCAGAACTATTAGACTTTTACATTTTTGACAACTGATTAATCTATCAAATCCCTCCAGAACTCTACACCTCAAGCTTTATGAGGACAGGAACTATATCTGGTTTTCGCTTCCCTCTGTATTCCCAGGGCCTAGTACAGAGCAGGTACTCAAAAGGACAGAGACTTGATAGGTAAATGATCACAGAAGCTACTTTTCCCTAAGGGTGTTTGCTGAGTTCAACAAATTTCAATTTCCATTTTGATGGTTTTTAAAGGTGATAGGAACAGAAATCACCTCACACAAGGTAGGAAGTTTAACAAGAGATGCTCCTTACGCTGAAGTGGAACATAATGGCTATCTAGTAAGAATGCATTGGAAATTAACCAATCCTTATGAGGAATTTAAGTCTGGGGTTAATTTAGGTATTCTAGAGAACTTCAAACAATGACCTTGATTTACTTAACCAGTGTGGTAGTACAACAGGCACTTGGCAGAAGCAAAACACAAGTTCTTGTATTATTCAGACAAATAATCTTTCAAGTGTTATGATCAGCACATAATCAAAGATAATCAGGCACACAAGGAAATACAACACCATGAGCACAAACCAGCAGAGACAACAAGTAACAAAAAATAACATCTAAACTAACATTTTGTTGTTAGTTTATCAATATGCTTGGAAATTAGGAAATACATCTCTACACTTCTTCATGATAGGAATTAGAATATATTTGTAACCAAAAGACAACAAAAATATTACACATCAAAACTTGTGGTAAAATGGTACAGCTACTTTGAAAAATAGTTTGGCAGTTCCTCAAAAAGTTAAACACAAGAGGTACCGTACAACTCAGTAATTTCACTCTTATACACCCAAGAAAACTGAAACATGTTCACATAAATGTTCATTATTTGCAATAGCCAAAAAGTGTAAACAACCCAAATGTCCATCAACAGATGAATGGATAAACAAAATGTGGTATATCCACACAATGGATATTCAGCCACAAAAAGGAATGAAGTATTAATGATAGATGCTACATGAATGAACCTCAAAAACATTATGCTAAGTGAAAGAAGTCAGACACAAAAAGCTATAAATTATATAATTCCATTTAAATGAAATATCCAAAGTAGGCAAATTCATGGAGACAGTAAATTAGTGATTGCCAGGGGCTTGGAAGAAGAGAGAGTGGGGAGCAGCTGCTAATTGGTTTGACGTGCCTTTCTGTGGTGATGAAAATGTTCTGGAATTAGATAATGGGGATGGCTATCCACATTCGTGAATATACTAAAAATCACTGAATTACACACCTTAAAAAGGTAAATTTTATGGTATGTCAATTACATCGCATTTTTAAAAACACTGTGGGACACAGCTATGTAAAAGAAAATTTATAGCCTTAAATGCATGTATTAAACTATTCTTACTAGTTTGCTGGTAAGAATACTTTCTTGTTTACTTACTAGTCTTACTAGTAAGAATTCTATACTGGTTTGCTTACTATTCTTACTCGGAGATATACTTAGAAATATCTGCTAGAAACATTAACCTATAAAACTACAGTAAATTTTAAAAGAACCAAGTTGAATTCTAGAAATGAAAAATACAACAAATTTTAAAACATGATAGCATAATTTAACAACAGACTAGACACAGCTGAAGAGAGAACTGGTTAACTGGTAGGTAAGTTGGACAATCGCCCTTATTTGTGTAATAAGTATGTTCACCATATGTGTGCTGAAGTGTCATGATGTCTGCAATTTATTTTCAAATTGTTCAGCAAAACGTGTTTCTCTATCTAATGTGTATGTAATATAAAAATGTTTAGTGAGAAAGTGAGAAAAAGCAAACACAGCAAAATGTTAATAATTGGCAAATCTATGTAATGGGCATATGGATATCCAATGTACAACTAACTATATACTCTTGATTTCCAAACACCACGTTATTGTTTTTTTTCTACTTCAATGGTGGTTTTTTTCTTAGCCTCCTTCATTGGTTCTTAAACTTTTCTCTGATCTCTTTATGTTATAATGGCCCAGGGCTCAGGCCTTTAAGTTCTCTCCACTATCACAACCACTTCCTTGGTGATTTCATTCAGTCCCATAATTTTGAATAACAACCAAAAACTAACTGCCTGCTCCCACTCCAATCTAGACCTCTTTCTCAAACTCAACTCTCATATCCAGGTGCTTACTTGTCATTTCCACTGGGTTGTCTAATAGACACCTGAAATTTAGCATATCCAAAAATGAATACCTCAAAATTTTCTCTACCTATCACTTTCCTCATCTCAGTTAATGGCACCTGCACTTCAATTTTGAATTTTAGTTGCTTAGTCCAGTACCTTGGATTCTTCCTTTTCTCCTCTCCTTCTCTATTTTATCCAATCCATCAGTGAGTCCCTGAACTAATCAATTCTCATGCACCTTCACAATGTCCACCTTGCTTTGAGCCACCAAAAGCTCTCACCTGGATCCCACTGGCCTAACTGGCTTACCTGCCTCACATTATGTCCCTGTACCACTTCCCTTGCCAAAGCCAGGGCAATCTTTTATTTTTATTTTTTAGAGATAAGATCTTGCTATGTTACCCGGGCTGGAGTACCGTGGCATGATCACAGCTCACTGTAACCTCAAACTCCTGGCCTCAAGTGATCCTCCCACCTCAGCCTACCAAATAGATAGGGCTACAGGTGCATGCCACCATGCCCGGCTAATTAAAAAAATTTCTTTTTATGGAGACAGTGTCTCGCTATGCTGCCCAGGCTGGTCTTGAACTCCTGACTTCAAACAATCCTCCCTCCTCAGCCTCCCAAAATGCTGGTATTATAGGTGTGAGCCACCATGCCCAGTCCAGAGTGATCTTTTAGAATCTAAGTCACTTCATGTCATTTTGTACCCTAAACCTCTGTCATTTTTATTTTGTAGAATAGAAGCCAAAATCTCTAATGGTCTTTAAGAACCTATGTCACCTGGGACCGGGCCCTGCTCTTTGATCCATGACCTACTCTCCTGCTACTCTCCCCTTTGCTCACTTCACTCTAGCCACACCAGTCTCCTTGCCATTCCTCACACATGCTGAATTTCCTCCCACTTTAGGGCTGCACTGACAATTCCTTCTATCTCCTAACCCAGTTTGCATGATGAAAACTAGTTTTTCATCATGGGAGCAGGACTTAGGCATTAGTATATTTTTAAAATGTTCTGTATATCTACAAAATAATCAAGATTATTTTAGCCTTGAGTTGGCAATTGTTGAAATTGAGTGATGGAGACATGGTGACCATTACACTATTCTCTCAAACAAATATAAAACAAAATTAAAGCTTCCATGGTGATTCTAATGCGCAGCAGGATTGGAAATCACTGGTCTATAACTCCCAAACTAGATCATTTTGCCCATAAATAATTGAGACATTTCTATTTGAAAGTTTGTTTTAATAAATTAAAAAGATGCGCATAAGATGAAAAACATCAAATTTATTTTCTGAAATACAAGGAAAAACAGTTATGTGTTTGATTCACTTTGCAATATACATTAACAATAAAAACACCTGTCCCTTGTCCTACTTGTTTCAACTTAACTCCCAACACTGTGGCATCTAAAAGAAGGAAAAGAAGATTTCTGGCCCTTGGTTTGCAGAAACTGAAACCTGCAAGAGAACATGTGAAGCGTATACCCAAAACTCAATCCTCCTGGGTCGCTACAAAGGCTTGTTAACAGTGAAGCACCACACAGTTGAAAAGTCAAGGGCTTCTTGCTGCCCATCTATCCAAAAGCTCTCTAGTAGTCGATCGCAGTCTTTGAGGTCTTAACTACTTCCACTAATAGTTGTAGTTGAGGTCTACAACTTCCACTAATGCTTAACCCACTTTGAGGGAAAGTACAGAGCATGGAAGAATGAAATTCGCTTCAGTTTCAAATGAACTAATATCTAAATCTGAAATCATCAAAGGTGGCATTTTTCTTTTTTAAAAAAGAAACCGCTCAAATGAAATTATTGGTTTGAAAAATACTTGTTAATAACCCAACAAGGAAAAATTAAACCATCATTCCCCTCCTTTTTTTTTTTCCATAATAATGCAAATCTATAAAATGTTAACTTAAGTCTTAGGGAAGTGGAACCACATGAGTTCTACCCAAAATGGCTATTGAGATCATTACATTTCATCTGACCTCCCCTCAGAAAACTGGGAGACCTGCAGAAATTGGCTTACTTGTGGACTACTGCCATTCATGCTTACCAGATGGCTATTGACGACACGAAGCTGCTGTATCACCATGCTCAGATCTTCATGTAATCTAACTATTGCACTTTTTACCTCCCCTAGAAGAGCTATAATGGAATTGTTTGCTTCAGGTTCCCTGGGCAAGCCTTTGGTTGTCTGAAAACTAGAACAGGACAGGGAGGTGAAGTGGTCTACATTTTGGGTGGAAAACTCTACCCAGTTAGTGCTAGAAATATGACTTTTCTTTTTAGCAGAATCAGAGTTATCTGGAAGACTAATTTCCAGTTGATTGAGGTTGCCACTTTCCTCTTCATCTGAAGACACTGGGCCCCGAGGAGCAAAGGAGGGATGAACTTTGGCTGTCTTATCTCCATCTTTAAAGGAGGCAGAAGACAACTGTTGATGGGACAAAGTCCAGAAGGAAGGTCCAGCCAGAACTGGGGGTAACAGATGAACTGACTTCTCTGGAGAGGCTGAATCAGGAGATGATATGGATAAAGGAGAAAAGGAAGATGTTCCCTCAGAGGTAGTTGAAACTAAAATGTATAAATGAGAAAGATTTATGCAACATACGAATGAGAGTAATAGCTAAAATAATTTTATAACGTAAAAGCCTATCTGGAAGGTCTCAACATAAATAAACTACTTAGAATTTTAAATGTTAAATATTCACAATAAGCCTTAAAAAACCCAAAGCAGGAAACTGAGAAAATCTACGGATGTATTATATATCAATAATACCATGGAAATGAAACTAAAATAGATTTATCAATATTCATTTTGACTCCCAAAACCTGCCCAACATATTTTTACACTAAACTTAATCAGAAAGAGAAGGAAAGTATTAAACCCCATTCTACTGACTGCCAGCATTTTAAGTTGATATTTAAAGTAGAAAGTCTGAGAAACCTGTAAGTTTGATTCCTTCATCTTTTTTCCCCCTACAGTGATTATTATGGCAAAATGAACTACCAACTATAAGACTACAAGTACCCAAAAGTTAGTAAAATTAATCTTTTTCTCTTTATTGGTCAAATATAATCAAGACTGAAGTCCAATCCATCTGACATCCAGAAAACCTTAGCGCATGTATATGATTTTTTTTCACTAAGAAACTATAAGTAAAATAAAAAGCATTCTAAATCTATTTTCCATAAAATTAAAGATTTGAGAAGATTTTTACCTCCTTTTAGGCAACATCATATTAAATCTCTTCTTTCACACTTCATTCTAAATCATTATTTCCCAGACTGTTCTGAGGAACACTGTGTTCCTTAAGATGTTAGAAGATGTTTTGTAAAAACAGGGCTTCCTAGTCAAATAAGAGCAGGCAATTGCATATTGTGCCTCCCAATAGGAGATTAACAATGTCTGTTAGCATATTTTAAATTTCTGATAACTCTATAGTCATTTAATTTCTTCAAGTATTTTCCAAACTTTATTCTTTCTTTCTTTCTTTTTATTTTTTAAGAGACAGGGTCTCACGCCGTTGCCTACGCTAGGCAGGCTGGAGTGCAGTGGCATCATCATAGCTCACTGCTGCCTTCAACTCCTAGGCTCGTGTGATCCTCCTGCCTCAGCCTGTGGAGTAGGTGCATGCCACCACACCTGGCTAATTTTTAAAAATTTTTGTAAAGATGGGGTCTTGGTATGTTGCCCAGGCTGGTCTCTAACTTCTGGGCTCAAGCCATTCTCCTGCCTCAGCCTCCCAAAGTGCTGGGATTATAGGTGTGAGCCACTGTGCTTGGCCTCCCAAATTTCTTAAACACAGAACTTTTTTCCCTTGGAATATCTATTTACATTCACTTGTGATATGTGGTACAAATTAGTAAAATCTAGTTCTAAAGTCTTTGCAACTAACTCTGACTTGCTACTTAAAAAGACTTATTGATTGTAAATCAAAGAACAGGGAAATTGATGCTTACCACTTAGCACACATGACTTATCTTTCTATATTATTTTATTTTGCTTTACATATTCATGTACCTTCTAAAGTAAATTAGACCTCCTATAAAAATTATGACTGGGGCAGGCAGTTTCTATTTCTGCTTCAAAGCTCTCTAAGACCTGTCTCCTGTTCTCAGGAAAAATTCCAATTACAAAACTTTTGGGGAATGAAATGAGTATTCTCAGCCGATGCAGCAGCAGGACATGAAAAGGAAAGCAGGACCATCCTCAGCACATGGTCAATGCAGGCCAAGAACACTTAGGAATCTAGGTCAGGCTAATCCAGACATTCTATCCTTGGGTTAGAAAGATGGTATGATGGTAGCGGGCATGTCAATGATGACAGCCTCACGTATTAGTGTCCCGAATCACACTGCTATACTCTGAATTGGGTATGTGTGCTGTGTGTCTGGATACCACTCGTCATAGGACATGTCCCTTCGACATTCTCCTGTGTTGGCTCTCCCATTTTCTGTATCCTATGTCTTTCTATTCCTTGGTTTACTCTCATTTTGGTATACATATTCTCCAGTAAGTCCATGAAAAAGGATGGATGAGAATTAAACCTTTTGAGAACTTACATGTCTGAAAATGTCTGTACTTAGTGATAGTTTGGTTAGATAAAGAATTCTAAGTTGGAGATCCTTTTCTCTCAGAATTTTGAGGCCCACATCTCACTTCTTCTTGTCTTCTTGTTTCCAGTATTGCTGCTCAGAAGTTGGAGCCATTCTAATTCTTATTCATTGCATATAACATATTTTATCTCTGAAGTATTATAGAATTTCCTCTTTATTCCTGGTGTTCTGAAGTTTATCAAAGATGTGCCCTGAAGTGGGATTATTTTCATTCACTTTAGTAAACTGAAAGTGGTACTTTCAATCAGGGAACTTATTTCCTTCAACTTCAGAAAATCTTTAATGATTTAATCAATTATTTTCTCCTCTGTGTTTTCTCTATTGTCTCTTTCTGAACATCCTCTTGTTCAAATATTAGAGCTCCTGGACTAGTCCTGTAATTTTCCTATTTTTATTTCCCATATTCCCTACTTTTGTCTTTTTGCTCTACTTCCTTGGAGATTTTGTCAACTTTAGCTTACACTCTTACCATTGAGTGTTTTCATTTCTGCTATTATAATTTCCAAGAGCTATTTTTTACCTTCATAAATTCTTTTTGTAACATACTGTTCTCGTTTCATGGATATACCATATTCTCTTATTTCTTTGAGGATATTAATGATAAGCTTTTAAAAACAGTTTTCGAAAATCAATATAAAGAGACCATCATGTTTATGATAGCACTATTCACAATAGCCAAGATATGGAATCAACCTAGGTCTCCAATGTAGAGGTAAGGGGAAACTTCCCTTTTCTCCCAAAAGTTCACTGAAAGATCAACTCAAAATTCAAGCAGATTAATAAGAGAAAGGTTTATTTACTGTGTGCATTGGGAGAATCACAGGGTGATTACTCAATATCTCAATGGGCTCCAGATATTTCTGTACCTGATGTTTAGAAGGGAGGGGGAGATAATATAGGTAATTCTTTTTAGGGGCAATAAATGGTTGCTAGGGAGGATGAACGGATAGGGGAAACAGACTGAATTGTAAATTAACCTGAGAGACAGGTATGATGTTTTAAATGATTTGGGCCAGGTCTGGTTACATTCTTGATCTTCTTTCCTAGAATATAGTGAGGTAACAGGAAGGGGAAGGAAACTCATTGTTCTTTTTGATGTGTCAGTCCGGTTTATATAGATAGAGGGCAAGCCTCTTCCAAGGGCCTGTTAATCTCTAAAAGCCTATAATTCAAAATATTCTTTATACCAAGGAGTCATATTCTGGGGTGAAATTTCCTGAGCTCCTTCACCAACAACAGATGAATGGATTAAGAAAATGTGATATATATATACAATGAAATATTATTCAGCCATAAAAAAGAATGAAATCCTGTCATTTGAGGCAACACGGATGGAACTGCAGGACATTGTGTCAAGGGAAATAAGCCAGGAATAGAAAGTTAAACACTGCATTTATTCATTCATACTTGGAAGCTACAAAAAAGTTGATCTCATAGAAGTAAAAAATAGAACAAAGGATACTAGAGGCTAGGAAGGGTAGGGAGAACAGTTGGTGGGGGATAAGGATAGATTTGTTAAAGGATACAAAGTTACAGTTAGATAGGAGGAATGTGTTCCAGTGTTCCATAACACTGTAGTGTGAATACAGTTAACACAAATATATAGTTTCAAATAGCTAGGAGGAGGATATTGAACGTTCCCAACACAAAGAAATGATAAATATTTCAGATGATGGATATACTAATTACCATGATCTGATAACTATACACTATATGCATTATAACATCACTATGTACCCCATAAATATGTCCAATTATTATGTGTCAATTAAAAAAATTAAAAAAAATTTTGTTTCTCTTCATAGTATATGTTTCCTCAAAGTTATTTTTTTGTTTTTCTCTTAGTGTTCCATGATAGAAGCTTTTTTCAGACATCTGATACTCCTTGCTAACTGTTTATGAATAAGAATATAGCTTTAACTGTGAGTGTGAGACTGGTCAACTTTGAGCTGCAGTGTATGGTCATATGTTGGGAAACAACAAATGTTCTTTTCTCTGAGGTGGGTTAGGTTCTTATGAGAATAGTTTTCCTATCCCTACCTAGAGGGTGAAGGTCTAGCTACCAGCAGACTGGGAGGCTGGGAGGGAAAGGGGGCTGCAGCATCAGCATTTGGTGTGCACGGTCACTTAATTCTGTGGTTTTGGTTGCAATACCCACAGCCTCAATGTGACCTAGCACCTCTCATCTCAGAGACTTTCCATCTACCCGCTCCAGAAAACAAATCTCCAGATTCTTCCAGGAGTTGTGGAGGTGGGTGGGTATTTAGGCTAATTGTTCACCTGCTTGACAAAGTAGAGAAGTCTAAGGACTCAACTACTTGTCAAATAGTTGTTCTCTAATCCTCTTTATTTAGCACCAGATGTGGAGTAGGTTTTATGATTCCATTTTAAATATGAGGTAAAGCAATCTTAAAGAGGCTAAAAGACTTTCCCAAGATCGCAAGGTTAAAAAAGGGCAGTGATGTGATTCCAATTCAAGTCTCTCTTATGTCAAAGCATATGATCTTAATCACTGTGTGCTATACTTCCATACCATTCTACTGTCTTATAATTATTTTTACTCTATTACAAAATTGTATTAAATTCTGGGTATAAAATTTCAAAGGCAGGGGCTGGGCACAGTGGCTTATGCCTATAATCCTAGCACTCTGGGAGGCCAAGTCAGGAGGATCACTTGAGGTCAGGAGTTCAAGACCAGCCTGAGCAAGAGCAAGACCCCATCTCTACTAAAAAAAAATAGAAAAATTAGCTGGGTGGTGGTATGCCTATAATCCCAGCTACTTGGGAGGCTGAGGTAGGAGAATTGTTTGAGCCCAGGAATTTGAGGTTGCTGTAAGCTAGGCTGATGCCATGGCACTCTAGCCCTGGTGACAGAGCAAGACTCTGTCTCAAAAAAAAAAAAAAAAAAAAAAATTAGAAGGCAGACAACCAGAATGGTAAGGGGACTTGACATCTTATCTATAAGGAATGGTTGATGGATATGCTAATCTTACCCAAACAGATAGTAGGAGAAAGGAGGAGAGGCTATATTTATTTGAAGATAGTTATACAACCTTAGTAATATCTTCTATTTCTCATATTGTGCATGAGCTAGGACTGGGAACAATAGGTGAAAGTTATAGAAAACAGATTTTAGTCTAATTAATAAAAGAGAATTTTCTAATAGTCACAGTTCTCCATGTGTGAAATGAGCTGCTTTGGGAGATGGTGAGTTTCTTGATACTCACAGAGCTCATGCACAGCCCGAATGGCCATTTGACAGGATATTTGAGGCAAGATCAGTGCACAGGTGACAGAACTGTATGTTGTTGATGAGATTCTGAGGTTCTAGGACCCAAAACACACATGTTTTAACTATTCTAGAAATAGAAGAATTGAATTCACTTTGGTCAGAAAGAATGATTTAATAAGAAATGTTTAAGTAGACCAAGAGGAAAATGATATTTGAGTCAAATATTAATGTCATGTTATCTTATATATTTAGATGTGCAGTTATGTTAGTCACCTATAATATATGACTAAAAAACCTGGTATTTTACTTTATGCTAGTGATTCTCAAAGAGTGATAGCAGCAGCATCTGGGAATTTATTAGAAGCGAAGTTCTTGGGCCCCACCCTAGACCTACTGAGTTAGAAACTGGGGGTTGGGCCCAGAAAACTAAGTTGTGTGTGTGTGAGTATGTGTGTTTTGTATTTGTTAATTGTTTATTTATCAAGAGAAACTATTCCTTAACCCACATGTTCATGTTTCATAGTTCAGGAACACAGGTCAATGACAAACTTCTATGTAATTGAACCCAAAGAAATTATATTCTAAAATTACTTTGCACTCTGAAAGATACCAGCCTTCCTCATCTCTCCAAAATCCTTCAGGGAATCATAATTGCTGTAAAAGTCTGTGTATACCTTCTTTCTTGGTTCAGCTACAGCAACCCCCAGGGATAGAAGCCATGGTAGTTATCGTCCTTGATAGGAATGTCAACCTCAACACATCCTGCCTGCCTGATGGAGAAGTGAACTGACAGAAAACTCATTTTTAACAAGCCTCCAGGTGTTTCTGAGGCATGCTAAAGTTTGAGAACCACTGCTTTCTACTATCCACCTTTCTTTTGCTTTGTGGCCACAACTGCTGACTAAATAGCTTATCATTGTTTATAGTTATGTAGCCTTGATTCACAGGCTACAAGATGCTTTTGCTTATAAAAAGCCACTTCATCTCTAATTGCCGTACACCAATTTACTTTTGTTTCCAAACACTCCACAGCTGTACACACACTTCAAGCTGCTCTTCAGGACGCATCTCCACTGCCCATTTAGTTCCCCTTCCAGAAGTTATTTGTGTATCTTGTTTACATTCATACTCGACAACAGAGCTGAGATGCAACAAATACTGCAAATAAGCTGCAATAATGGCTGTATTTTAAAATCTCCTTGTGTGATATATGCATACCAATTAATGCTGGACTTGCTTAAAGATACCACTGATAAAATTATCCTAAATGCTGATGTATTATCTTTAACTTTTTATACTTATAAACAATCCTGGGCCAGTTAATTGTGATATTAAAACTTTCTCTTTTAAAAACATTTAGAAGAACTGTGCTACAAAAATAAAATATTTAATAAATTTCTAGAAACATTTAAAAACCCTTTTAATTTATAAATTTTTCTATAAGTAGAAGGTCTTCAGTTAACCAAACACTTTGAACAGCTCACTGTATAACAGAGGGTTTTCATTCTCTAATGCTGCTGCTGCAGTCCTCAAACCCCAGCCCCTGACCCGGCACCAGTCTGTGGCCTGTTAGAAACCGGACCGCCCATCACTGCCTGAGCTCTGCCTGTCCCCTTCCTCTCCCTACCCACCCCCACCCCCATCCATGGAAAAACTGTCTTCCAGGAAACTTAGGAACCAAGCTGTTGAGCAGCAGGCGAGCAAGCAAATCTTCATGTGTATTTATAGCCGCTCCCCATCACTCGTATCACTGCCTGAGCTCTGCCTCCCACCCAACCCAGTGGAAAAATTGTCTTCCATGAAACCAGTGCCTGGTGCCAAAAAGGTTGGGGACCACTGCTCTAATGCATCTCTTTCTGTCCTCCTTGCTGATATACAATGGCTGTCAAGTTAACTAGATGAATTAAAATATTCTGATTTTGTTCTGTGGTTTAAAATAAGACATTGTACACAAATGTTCATAGCAGAATTATTTGTAATAGCCAAAAAGTGGAAACAACCCCAATGTCTATCAACAAAATGTATACAGTTGACCCTTGAACAACACAGGTTTGAACCACAAGGGTCCACTTATACACAGAGTTTTTTCAACCAAACTCAGGTTGAAAATATAGTATTATTTGTGAGATGTAAAACCCATGTATACAGAGAGCTGACTTTTCCTGTAACTGATTTCTCCAGGGCTGACTTGCGTATGTACAGATTTTGGTATATGTAGGTGGTTTTGAAACCAATCTCTTGCATATACCAAGGGATGACTATACATTTTCACAATGGAATATCATTCAGTCATAAAAAGGAATGTCATACTAATACATGCTGCAACATAGATGAACCTTGAAAATATTATGCTAAGTAAAAGAAGCCAGACACAAAAGGCCATGTGTTGCATGATTGGTATATGAAATGTCCACATAGGCAAATACATAGAGACAGAAAGTAGATTAGTGGTCACCAGGAGTTAGGGGGAGGGAGGAATGGGGAGTGATTGCTAATGAGTCCAGGACTTTGTCCAGCTAGAAGAGTGGCTGGGGGTGCTTCCCTGGCCTCCCTGGAGAGAGTGGTGAGGGCTCCCTTAGACTCTCTGCTCTGTATGGTGCTTTTGAACCAGTCTGACCAGTAGGTCAGAGATAGCTGGGACAGTTTGCAGAACTGTTTCCTACCATTTTCCTCATTTCTTTTAGGGAAACTGTTAATTGTTCTGGCTCTGAAGATTTTTATAGACAAAAAGGAAAAGGGCATGGTTAACAGGTCTTTTCTGTGTGTGTGTGTGTGTTATGTTTGTTTTTTTCCATTAGCAAAGGTGAACTGAAAAATAGGTATACAGAACAATTACTAGTGAAGTCCACAATAAAACATGGAGCTAATGAGATAGGAAAAAAGGATGAAGCTAGTGAGAATGCCCACTGCTATTGAACATGAGAAAGTATAGTATTTTTTCCTTCAAAATAATTATAAAAGTCTGGTGTAGTTGAACACACTTACCATAACATGGCTTATAATAATGAAAGCTGTCTGCCACAATATCTAGCTTCTAACCATCTACTAACTCCTTTTTCTCTTTTTAGTGCACATTATCAATGTAATTTTGTAACATATTAAAAGAATAGCTTGAGCTACTGATAAATAACTTAAAATTTAAATTGAGAACAAATGAACTGTTCCAGGAACAGAGTTATTTACTATCAAAAGGTTAAATGAGGTTGCTATAGCTAATCTGTCCCTCTCATTCAGTAAAAATATTCAGGTGTGTTAGGTGGCTGCCTTCGCTCCCCTGATATTTGAAATCCACTAAAATATGAGTGTGAAAATATTTTAAAATTTGACTACTTCATGTTCTCCAAAGAGTTTATAATGTCAGACTTGGACCCTTCATATAAACAAATACTTCTTAAAACAAAACCAGAAGAGAGATACCATCTTTATTCTCCATTAAGCTGAGTGATCTCAGTGTCTGTAGAGACCAGCCATCCATCCTAGCCTCATTGTTTCTTGAAATCCTCAACCACAATGACCTTCAGCCTCTCCTCTGAGTACTCCCTAGAATGTGTCATCACTCAGAACTGCCCTACTGTTTTCCAAGATTACTTTCCCTCTCGCTTACTTCCAGCTTTCCCATTCTTTTGAATACACCTACACTTCGGCCTCGCTGACACACAAGAGCGAATGGTCCTTTTGTTTCCTCTCACTCCCTCCATGCCCACCTGGCTTTACCTTCTTTTGTGTCCAGTCTAGATCCCCACCATCCACCTCTTCAACTGCTTTCTTGCTGTTCCCTTGCTGCTGTGGATCCTGCCTTCCTGCTAATTTGTAATCCGGGGGTCGGCAAACCTTTCTGGTGAAGGACCAGATAGTACATATTTTAGGCTTTGTGGAACAGAAGAGTTTCTGTTGCAACCACTCAATTCTGCTATTGTAGCACAAAAAGCAGCCAAACAAATTAGCATGGTTGTATTTTAATAAAACTTTATTTACCAAAACAGGCAGTTAGCCAGATTTGGCCCACAGGCTGTAGTTTGCCACCCCTTAATCTCATCCTATTTCAGTTTAAATATCCACCTTTTTCATTCCTAAGCCCAGGCTCCTCAGATAACTGAAGAAAAGCACAAAACTCTGCAACTAGGACACAAATTACTACTCTCTCAGTGTCTTACCCACTCCTTCCATTTTCTACAGTGGCTATTCTAAATCTTTACCATTCCTTTCATGACCCCTACACCACGCCAAGACCTCAGTCTTAGCAGGTGACTTCTGATGATAAGAAATTGAGGCCATTACTTACGTTGTGTGGCACATGAAGGCTCAATACATCTTTGTTATTAAAACCAAAAAACAGCCACAAGATTCCTTCACATCTGATACATTCTTCCTCCTCTTTCCTTACAGGCTCTCAGTATGGGTGAGTCTCTTTCTGGATTCTCAATTCCACCTTTCCCAGGCCACGCTTCCCCTTGGACCCTGGCTATTCCTCCACCCCGTTTTCTGTCGTCTCCCATCTCTCACCTGGTTTCCTGCAATAGCCTTTGAAGTGTTCCCCTCCTCCAGTTTCACTTCCCAAATCAAACTTTCACATTCCTAAAACACAGTTGCAAGGTCACTACTCTGGCTAAGGCCCTTTAGTGACTTGAGCTATCTTCAAATTAAAGTCTAAACTTTTTAACCCAGCACACATAGCTCCTCCTCATCTAACTGAATTTTCCAGTGTTTTTTTTAAATTGCTTCTTCATGTGCACTTTCCATTTCTGCTTTATTAAGCTGCTTTTAGTTTGCTTATTAGATACTGAACACCCACCATGTGCAAGAAACTGTGCGTGGTGCTGGGGATATAATAATAAACAGGGCAGACATGGTCCCTTTCCTCATGAAGCTGACATTCCAGGTGGGGAGAAAGACATTAAAACAACTTAGAACATATGTAATTATTATTTAATGAGAATGACAATAAGTGCTATGAAGGATGATTAAAGGTTACTAAGATGGCATTCAGTTAGGGGGATTTGAAATACCCTAGGGGGTCAGGAAATCTTGAAGAAGTGATGTTTCAGCTGACCTCTGAAGGATGAGTGGGGTGAACTGGGGGAAGGGGTCTGGAGAGTTCTGGTCAGAGGGAACAACTGTACAAGATGGTGGAGGAACATGGTTTATCTGACAAATGGAGAGAATACTAGGCTGGTGAGAGAGGCAGAAGGTAGGCTGCCCAGGGCTTAGAAGGCCATTTGACCCTTACTCTAAGAACACGGGGAGAAGTTCTTGGCTTAAGTTGGGGAGGACTAGTGATCAGACCACTTTGGCTGCTCAGTGCAGAATAAATTGGAGCTCCCCAGAATCTCTTTGCTGAGTCACAGCTCTGTATTATTCCTCTGCCTGAAATGCCCTTTCTGGAAGGACAGCAGCTTACTTGTTCCTGAGAACAAATGAGAAATTCCTGGGTACTTCTGGAAACAACCAGAGGGGATTTTGAGGGTTAGGAGGGGGCTGAGGCTCTACAGTTCTAAAGGAGGAACTAAAAATATGCACATTTGAGTAATAACAGCAAATTTTTATATTGGACTTACAGAGTACTAGGGCCACTCTAAGCACTTTACATTTGCTAATCCATTAAATCCCCATAACCACTCAGTGTGGTAGATCAGTCACTGTCTATATTCTATAGATGAAGATGGTGAGATGCAGAGAGGTCAGATGCCTTACCTAAGGTCACACAATTGGTGGCTGAGCTGGGATTATGACTCCAGACAGTCTGACTCCTGAGCCTGTGCTATCAGCAACTATGTTATTCAGACAAGTATGAGCCCTAATTTGACTTCTTGGTGAGGTTTAGGGACATTTGTTTTATTCTCCAAACTCCCTCTAGAACTGAGAGCTCTGCCATCATCCCCCAACAGGCTCATGCTGCCTCTTCAAGGGAGCTAGACAATTTTCAATCATGAAGCCCTGAATCAGGGAGCCAAGCCATGTTCTAAATAACCAGTACAGAAATAATTTGTCCCTAATTTATCAACAGAGAAATACTGTATTCCACCCCTCTCTCTTAAGAATTTGCAAGAAATGTTACATTGATCAATGTCACACACACACATGTCTCTCTCACTCTATCTCTCCCTTCCTCACTTCCCTATTAACAGCACTAGAATGAGAAATTAAGGGGCAAATGAATATTTTAAAATATCAATGTTCAACTTGATTTCCACCAAAAGCCTTCTGGGGACTGCATTGAACCTACAGAGCAACTTGGACAGAAATGACATCTTAACAATATTGAGTCTTTCAATCCATGAACATAGTCTATTCTCTCAAGTTATTTAGGTCTTTAATTGCTCTTAGAAATGTTTCATAGTTTTCAGTGCAGAGGTCTTGCATGTCTTCTGTTAAGTATTTTAGTATTTTTAAGCTACTATAAGTGGTACTCCTGTTTTAATTTCAATTTCTAATTGTTCATTATTGGTGGATACTAATGCAATTCATTTTTAATGTTCACCTTGTATCCTGAAATCTTGCTAAACTTACTTATTAGGTCCAGCAAGTTTTTTGGTAGATTCTTTGGGATTTTCCACACAGATAATCATGTCACCTTTAGATAAAAAAGAGTTTTATTTCTTCTTTTTCAACATATATGTCTTTTATTTCTTTTTCTGGCCTAACTTCACTGGCCAGGATCTCCAATACAGTGCTGAATACAAGCAGACATTTTTTCCCTGTTGCTGATCTGAGTGGTAAAGCATTCAGTCTTTTATCATTAATTATGTCAATAGTACATAACAAGTTTTTTTATACGCCCTCTATCAGCTTGAGGTAAGTTCCGTTTTATTCACAGTCTACTTACATTTTAAAAAAACTGTAAATGAGTATAAAATTTTGTCAAATGCTTTTTCTGCATGAATCAAGGTAATTATATCATTTTTCATCTTATTCTGGTAGATTACAGGGTTTATTTTCAAATGTCAAACCAACCTTACAACTTTGGAAAAAATCCACTTGGTCATGATGTATTATTCTTTTTATAAACTGCTGGATTTGATTTGCTAATGTTTTATTAAGAATTTTTACATCTATGTTAATGAGGGATATTGGTCTATAATTTACTTTTCTTATAATGTGTTTGCCAGGTTTTGGTATTAGATTATGCTGGCTTCATAAAATGAGTTGGGCACTGTTCCTTCCTCTTCTATATTCTGAAACAATTGGTATAAGATTGATGTTACTTCTTCCTTAGAATTCACTAATAAACCTATTTAATATATGGGACTAGGGTTTTCTTTGTGAGGTATTTTTATAATGTGTGTGTGTGTGTGTGTGTATGTATTTTTCCTCAGCTTATTTGACAAACACAAAGGTCTTCTCAGGGCAGTTTTAGCCAGTTGTCTTATTCATTTCAACTAAGGTATCAAGTCTATTGCCATAACACTGTTCATAATACTTTCCCATAATCCTCTAATATTTATAGGATTTTTACTTATATCCTATTTTTCATTCTTAGAATTGGCAATTTGTAATTTTTCTCCATTTTTTGATCAGTTCTGATGGAGGTTTATAAATTAAAACCTTTTAAAAGAGGCGTCTTTAAAAAATTTTTTATTTCTGTCTACTTTTTATTTCATTTATTCCTATTCTTTGTTATTTACTTCCTTTGGGTTTAATTTGTTCCTTTGTTTAAAGTACCTGGTTAGAACCTCATATCATTGATTTTTAAGGTGTTCTTCCTTTATTATATAAGCATTTAAAGCTATAATTTTTCCTCTAGTAATTTCCTACTAATTTCACTGAATCTCACAATTTTTTATTTTCATCATCATTGTCTGAAATATTTTATCATTTCTCTGTGATTTATTGTTTCATGGATTATTTAGAAGTATATTGCTAAATCTCCAAATATCTGTGGTTCTTCTAAGTATTTTATTGTTAATCAATTTCTAATTTAATTCCATTGTGGTCAGAAAACATACACTTTAAGATTTCAATCTTTTGAAATTCATCATTATTAATACTTTTTGTTTTTAATGATGCAGTTGTTAACAAATGACCATGAGATCTACGGGGGAAGGAAAAGGAGAAAACTTTATTTTCAGAGAGACAATCTGCAGATTTAGGGAAGGTAGCCTCTGGAGAAACTGGAAAAAGCACAGGCTTTGAAGAGGCGAAAGGGAAAGCTGGCATTTATGTCTTTCAGGGTCTGCCTAACATGCATATTTAGTAGGTTTGGGGAAAATTTACAAATATTTATGAGGGAAGTCAAGTGTATGCACAGTGGGCAAAGGTATGTAACATACATTTACATACGTGCATTTTAGGATGGAGTTTTAACATTAAAATGAGGTGGAATTTGGCTCTTTATGTCAAAAGGTGAACTATGGGGCACAAAAGCATTTTATGCATAGTCTCTGTAAACTGGCTGAAACTAGCTCTGTAGCTGTTTATCAGGAAAGAATGGCTGCAAGGTGGGTGGGTCTCCTGTCCAACTAGAGTTGCTGGTGGGCCCGCAAGGTTGGTGGGGGGAGTCTAGTCAGTGGTGTGTGGTCCACCAGGGTCAGCTGGGAAACCCCCAGTTGCAGCTGTTCTAGCAATATATTTTTTCTTTTTTAAAATTTTTAATTATTATGGGGACACAATAGTTGTATATCTTTTTAGCAATATTTTCTTAAGAGTTAGTTTCTTCTTAGTTACAGAAAAGAAACTTTATGGCAGTTAGTAATATAGAGGTAGTGACCAACCCCTCTCCCTGCTATGGCCTCTTGATTCTGTTTCTGGTACCTTGTTTTAGCCATATGGAGTCCATTTCATCTGTCAGCTGGAGGTATATTTTAATACGGTTAAAATATGTTCTTTTGGGAGAGGGGAATCAAGATGGTGGACGAGAAACATTGCCAGACAGAGTGTCTCTGCAGAAAAGACAGATTCTAGGAGAAATTAGAAGTAAGAAGCAAGAAGGCGAGCATACATCAGATGAGGGTTGGAAGGAGGGGTACCTGAGACCACAGGAGACTCCACAGGAGGAGGTAGCAGAGGAGAACTGGAAGCAGAGACCTCCCAAGTAGCCTGGAGACCAGTGGCAAGTGTAGGTGGAAAGGTTAACTTTCCCCTCACTTGCATCTTAGACTGCTGGTGGGCTCCCTAGTGGGCAGAGATATCTGCAGACACCAGCCCAGAGATGGCCACCTCCAGTGAGCGGCAAGCCTGTAGTGGACGCTGCACCAGGCTCCCAACTCCCGCCGGGCATCTCTCTGTGCACAGACCTGAGCGGCGCGGCAGGCACCATCTTACCTCATTCTCCCTTCCCCTGTCCCTATCCGCAGCTACCGAGAGAGATAATATAGCCACCAGCCGGAGGCACCTCCAGGGAATGGGACCTTCCCTTTTGGGGCCCTACAGCTGACTGAGGGGAACTCAGACGGTGAACTGCCTACCCGCCAGCCCTCCCAGGTGCTGCTGGGGAGTGATCCCAGGAGAACAGGGCAGACCCTGAGGCTGAGAGACATAGATCCAGCTTGGGCTCCCAATGGGTGAATTGAGACTGGCACTTCTCTCCCTGGTGAAGACAGGGATTGAACTCTGGGGCCTAGAGGTCAGATCTGCAGACCAGATCCCCTGCACCCAGGTCTCGCATTGCTCGGGGCACAGAAGGGATATATGTGAACAGCCTACTGAGGTGAGTGTGCCTTCAGGGGCAGATCAGCATCCTAGAGAGCAACTCTCCTCCCAAAGGGAGGCTGTGTGCCCAGCCCAGGTGGCGTTTCTGTGTAGGGAACCTCCTGGCCAGCATCACACTCAGGGGAGGCCCAGTGGTGTGAGGTCTGGCCTGCTGGCAGAGGCCCAGGAGTAGCCACGGAGTTGGGGAGGGTGGAAAGAAGCGAGGCCTGCTCCAGACCGGGGGTCTCAGACAGCCCCACCCCCACATGCAGACTTTCTCACTGAGCAGGGCCATTCCAGCCCCTCCCTGACAGCTTTTCCTGGAAGCAGAGAACAGAACTTTGACCCCTGCTAACGACACTGGTGGTGCCTGAAGGGAGGCTTACCCAACCCAGCTCCGCCCAGACTCTCTCCTAGATGAGCCCTCACTGAGGGGGAGAAAAGGATAGGCCTGGAAATCTCAGAGTCCCACCGACCACCTGAGGCACTAGAGTGCCTCTCTACAGGAACAAGAGCTGATAACAGGACACAAAAACAACAGCATAGCCTGTTCCTCCAAGCAAGCGCCACCTACTGACAGGGAGGACATCCTGCACACCCTTTTCACGGCACCTACTGACTCATTATACAGGGAGTGGTCGATTCTCACCCACAGACACCACCTACTGGCTCAGAAACTAAACAAGGCATGTGAATACCCAAATAAAAACCTAAAGAAAAGAAACAATAACTGATCGACATGGGAAGAAATCAGCAAAGGAACTCAGGAAATATGAAGACCCAAACTGAAAACACACCCCCAAAGAGGAGCACCAGCCCCCTAGAAACGGCACCAACCAAAATCAGGCAACCAAAATGACAGAAGAGGAATTTCGTATGTGGATCATAAGAAAACTCACCGACCTGCAAGAACAACTGGATAACCAACACAAAGAAAACACAAAAAGCCTCTAGGTCCTGGAACAAAAATTCACTAAAGAAATCAATACAATGAAGAAAAGTTTAACCGAACTCCTAGAAATGAAGAATCAATTCAGGGAACTACAAAATACAGTGGAAAGTCTTAAGAACAGGGTAGATCAAACAGAAGAAAGAATCTCAGAGATCGAAGATAACACTCTCCAATTAAATAAAGCAGTCACAGAGATAGAACAGAGAAACAAGAGAAAAGAGCAAAGCCTACAAGAGATGTGGGATTATGTGAAGAAACCTAATGTGAGGGTCTTAGGGTTACCAGGAGGGGAAGAAGACAACACTCAAGGGTTGGACAAGCTATTTGAAGATATAATAGAGGAAAATTTCCCAGGCCTTGCTAAAAATCTCGATATACAAGTTCAAGAAGCTCAGAGGACCCCTGGGAGATTCAATGCAAACAGGAAGACGTCATGACATGCAGTCATCAGGCTGACCAAAATATCAACTAAAGAGGCCCTTCTAAGAGCTGTAAGACAAAAGAAGCAAGTAACATATAAAGGAAAGCCAATCCAAATAACACCAGACTTCTCTACTGAGACTTTACAAGCAAGGAGAGACAGGGGCCCCATTCTCACTCTTCTGAAACAGAACAATGCCCAGCCTAGAATCTTATTCCCTGAAAAACTAAGTTTTGTATATGAAGGAGAAATCAAGACATTCTAAGATAAGCAAAGACTGAGGGAATTCACCAAGACAAGACCAGCCCTTCAAGAAGTACTGAAAACAGTGTTACCCACAGATCAGCACACTCACGAATGTAAATCTACTCAAAGCTAAAGATCAAAGCCCAGATACCACAATGGCTCAAGAGAGAAAACAAAGCAACAAAGTTCAACCCAACATAATGAACAGAAATCTGCCCCACCTATCAGTTATCTCAATAAATGTAAATGGCTTGAACTCCCCATTCAAGAGACATAGGCTGGCCAAATGGATAAAAAAACACAAGTATCTGCTGCCTTCAGGAAACACATCTAACCTGCAAGGACGCATATAGACTAAAGGTAAAGGGGTGGAGAACAATATTTCAAGCAAACAGAAGCCAAAAGAAAGCTGTTGTGGTGGTGCTGATTACAAATAACTTAGTTTTTAAATCAACAAAAGTAATAAAAGACAAGAAGGTCACTATATAATGGTGAAGGGTACAGTTCAACAAGAAGACATAACAATTCTAAATATATATGCACCCAACCTTGGTGCACCCAGATTCATAAATCAAACTCTACTTGATCTAAACAAATGGATAACTAACAACACCATAATAGTC
>VSMD01122289.1:0-40278 GCA_008750895.1 Mirza zaza
TTTTTGAGACAGAGTCTGCTTTGTTGCCCAGGCTAGAGTGAGTGCCGTGGCGTCAGCCTAGCTCACAGCAACCTCAAACTCCTGGGCTCGAGCAATCCTGCTGCCTCAGCCTCCCAAGTAGCTGGGACTACAGGCATGCGCCACCATGCCTGACTAATTTTTTCTATATATATATTAGTTGGCCAATTAATTTCTTTCTATTTATAGTAGAGATGGGGTCTCGCTCTTGCTCAGGCTGGTTTCAAACTCCTGACCTCGAGCAATCCGCCTGCCTCGGCCTCCCAGAGTGCTAGGATTACAGGCGTGAGCCACCGCGCCCGGCCTTTCTTTGACTGTTGACTTAGTACTCCGGACTCCGTGCTGAAGATACTCTGGTAAAAAAAAAAGAGTGAAATGAGGTATACACATGTCACACATGGCAGAATTATTAGTCATAGTAAAAGACTCAAAACAACTCAACTGTCCATCAAGAGGGGACTGATGAGATAAACCCTCATGTGTCCCACTCAAACGGGTATAGCCAGAATGGACCAGGCGTGCAGCAGTAACAAATGGCCCCAAGCCCCAGTGGCTCGGTGACAGTTCTGCTATGTCTTCACCTGGAGCACGGCTGGTCACTGGGCACAGGGGACCAGAGTACAGTGAGCCCTGAGCTGGTGGTTGAGGATTCTTCTACTCACACTTTGTTGCTCAAAGCCATCTTTGTGTGCCAACTTTCTGTACCCACTTTGTGCTTCTGGCGTCTGTGTCCAGCATGTGTTCCTGCCGAGTGCCTAGCGTGTATGCCTGCCGTTGTGTGCCCAGTGTTCCCCGCCCAAAGTGTGCATCCAGGTTTACGTACTTGGCATTCCCATCTAATGCTATGTGCATTGTGTCTGTGACTTTGTTTGCCCAGTGTTGCAGCCCAGTGTGTGTTCCTGCCACGTGATTTGCATTGTGTGGTGCTTGGCTTTGTGTACCCAGCACTGTGTGCCTGGCATTGTTTGCTCAGCTTTGTGTGCCTGGTATTGTAATCCCAGAGCCTGTGCCCTGTGGTGTGTGCCGACTGTGTGTGCAGGTATTGTGTGCTTGGTTGGCATTGTGTCCCTCTGCTTTGGTTGCGTGTCCAGTGTGTACCTGGCTTCATGTGCCCAGTGCTATGACCCCAGAGTGTCTGCCCAGCCACGTGTGTCCAGCAGTGTGTGTCTGGCCTGGCTTGTGTGTCCAGCCTTGTGTGCTCAGCTTTGTGCATCTGGCTTTGTATGGCTGTTGTGTGAGCCTGGCATGGGGCTCAGCATTTTGTTCCTGGCATGTGTGCCCTGTGCTGTGTGCCCTGCATTTTGTTCTCAGAGCCTGTGCCTACTATTGTGCCTGGTTTTGTGTGTCTAACATTGTGCGTCCTTCTCGTGTACTCACTGTGTATGCCAGTGTTGTGTGCCTGGTGTTGCTTGCCTATCTCTGTGCTCAGAATTTTATTTCTATGCTGTGTGCCTAGCTGTGTAGCTGGAATTACGTGGCTGGTGTGTATGCCTGGTGTGTCACACAGCCTTGTGAGCTCAGTGTTGTGTTCATAGAGTTTGTGCCTGCCAGTGTGTGCCTGGCATTGTTTGCCTGAGGTTTTATAGAGAGTGTTGTATGCCAGACAGCGTGTACATTGTGTGCTGCTGTTATGTGCTTGGTGTTGCCTCGTGTGTGCCTGGCATTAGTGCCTAGAGTTGTGTTCCTCACATTGTGTGCCTGACAGTGTGTACTCAGCACTATGTGCCCAGCATTGTGTGTGCCTGGTGTTGGATGCCAGTGTTCACGCCCAACAGTGTATGCTTGGCGTTGCGTTTCAGTGTGTATGTCCAGCGTGTGTTATAAGCACGTGCTCTAGCCATGTGTGCCAGACACAATAGTAGGCACAGACTCTGAGAACACAATGTGGGGCACACAAGCGTGCGTTCTAGTGTTGCGTGTCTGGTGTTGTGCCCCGGAGTGTATGTCAGCATCTGTGCCTGGTGCGTGCCCAGTGTTGTGTTCTTCAGTGTCTGGTGCTGTCCCCAGTGTGTCAGAGTATCTTCCTGGTGTGTGTGCACAGCTTGTTTGCTTTTCACCATATGTTTGACTTTGTGTACCTGGAGATTTATGCCCAGAATTGTGTGCCTGGTGTGTGTTCTCAATTTTGGTGTCTGTGCCTGGAGTGTGTGCCTGTCATTTTGTGCTTTGTTATTGTATTTCCAGCACTGTTTCTTTGGCCATGTATGTTTGGCATGTGTGCCCGCTCCTGAGTGCCTGGTGCTGTGTGTCCGGCATGTGTGCCTGAGGGTGTATGGTCAGCATTGTGTGCCTATCACTCGTGCCCAATGTTGTGTGCCTGGAAAGAATGCCTGGTGTTGTGCACCTGGTATTGTCTACACTGTGCTGTGTGTCCAGCACGTGTGCCATGTCGTGAGGCCTGCAATGTGTACCCTGTGTTACCTGAGGTTTATAGGTAGTGTTGTGTCCCTAGTGTTTTGTGCCCAATATTGTCTACCCTGTGTTGTGTGCCAAGTGTGTGTGCCCATGTTGTGAGCCCTGCACTGTACACCCTGTGTTGCATGCTCAACATTGTGACCCCAGAGTGCATGCCTGTCTTTGTGTGCCCACAGTTGGCTGTCTGACAGTGTGGGGAGTATGTGTTCCCACACCCACCCATGTGCCTGTGAATTCCTGCTGGGGAGGCCACTCCGTGTGGGGCCGTCCTCGCCCTCTGCTCAGGGCAGAGCTCAGGCTCACACCTTGGTCTCCGTCCTCCTACCCCGGTGAGATCTCCTTCCTGGGGGTGCTTTACTGGCCGGCAGCTCCCCATATTTAGCCACATTGAGTCATCAGTCTCCCACCCTATGGACTCCCTGTTTATTTGGGGACCCCTTAAGGGGGTCCCTTTTCACTGATGCACTATTGAGGACACCCTCCTGAGCGAGTGGGGCACTCCTGGGAAGATGCACCCCACTTCCTCTTGTGCCCAGCCCCTGTGTGAAGTGTGAAGTTCCTCCTTGAACACATGGGCCCAGGCAGGCCTTGGGTTCCTGGGGCTTTTGTCCTGGTGAAAGCTTAAGCTCTCCGGGTCCCTGAGCACCCAGTTCTGCACACCCAGCCAGTCTGTGAATTTGCACTGTGAGCCCACCCTGGGCAGCAGCAAACCCATCACCAAGATGAGGGTGATGCTGAGAAAGCTCCTTACCTAAGGTCTGAGGTATCTCTGCAGCCTGGAACCTGGCGCACTGCTCAGGCACGGCCACCAGGGGGCAGAGCTGTCCCCTGTCCCAGAGCACCAGCTATAGGCCACTATTCAGTGGCAGGATGACGCACTCTGGCCTGAGGGCTCTAAGAGGGTATATGTGACACGAACCTCTATGCAAACAGAAAGGGTGTGCTTCATGCAAAGCAGGGACATTTAATAAAGGTAAATATCTGGCCGGGGGGAGGGTGGAGAATGGTGGATTACTGGTGACCTCCTGGCTCTCTGCTCCCAGAGTAGAAAGTGAAGAACGCTGGACAGTTACACACAAGTGGATCGCTGTCCCACAGGAAAAGCATCCTGAATCTGCAGAGAAGTAGCGTAGGACAAGCAGTGATGGACAGAAAAAGGTGAATTGGAGAATTGACTGCAAAGTCTGGAGAGTGTGAGATATACAGTAGGGAATAGAGCATGGGATGGCCACCCCCACCCGCGGCCGGGGCAATGTGATCTGACCCAAAGGAAGACAACTCTTCCTGCACCGACCTCCACAGCCACAGAGGCAGGGAAGCCCTGAGATCAGCGCAAAGTTGTGGCATGGGATAACAGGCTATGTGGAGTAGAGACAGGAATGAGAAACATTTTGAACTCTCCAGTGCACTGTGCTAGGTCCACACTGGGTGGGGGAGGAACTGGTCTGAGTGGACCCTTCCTGGGTCCACAGGTGGGAGTTTGGAGACAGGCATCTCACCTCTAGTGGTCGCCAGGATCAGAACAAGGGAGGTGAATGCTGAAAGGGAGGCTCTTCCCCTGGAAACCACCGAAGATTCGATTGGCGCAGGGTGGGACAGAGAGTACAGGAACCCCTACTGGACTGATGTGAGTCAGTGCATCAGGGAAGCAGTGGAGACAGCCTGCCAAATCCAGCACCCACTGCCTCCTGAGCAGTCGCCTCCAGTGCTGGCTCTCTGTGGGTGGGCAGCCACCATTTTGGGGTTCCATAGCCTAAAAATGCTGTGGCATTGAATATCTGGGCACCACCCCTTCCTCAGACCAGCAGGGCAAGCCCAGGCAATGGTCCCAGGTGGCGCCACTGCCCCTGCCCAGCAGGGCAGGCCCCACCCTTGAAGGCAAGGATAAAGGAGAAAAGTCATTTTCTTTGTGCGACTGGCATAAATCTGTGGGACCTTGGAACTAAGCAAAAGGGGACAGACTGTTGATTAGGTCCTGCAGGTTGGTTTTGATCATCTAATAAGAACATATCACTAGGGCTTTCCCTTGGTTCCCAGGCCGCTGCCAGCTTTGGGGCTTGTGGTCTGGGAAGGAAAATCTTGGCCAGAGTCCTTAGCAATTGCACCAATTGACACCCCCCACCTGGAGCTGCCTCACAAGTGTGACAAAAGAGCTCTGAATACTATATTAGAAGCTCTCCCCTAGGAGCAGATCAAGCAACCACAGAAGTATACACTTTCAGGCTTGCAGGTACCTGTTGCTCTTCTTACCCCACCTAAATTGGCAATAGGGCTCAAATAACCCTTGGGAGTGACAAGACATTTCCCAAAGACTGGGGCATTTGTATACCCCATTCAGGGGTTTAGAGCTCAAAACAAAGCTATTGGAATACTTTGATAATCGACTCCTCCATGCAAACTATAAGCAACAAAAGAGAGGATAACCCCGTAGCCCAACACGGTGCCTTCCATCTCAAACTAGTGGAGGGCAGTGGAGTTGTACACACAAAACTGATTCACCACCTGGGAGACTAAGCAAGGGGTCTAAACTCATTAATCTCCTTTGGCAAGAAATGAAGACAACAGGTGAAAGATAACATGACAGGCCAAAACAACTCTAAGGCAATACAGCACAAGAGCACATCTCCCCAGGACTGTCAAGGAATGTCCCTTCAGGGACTTGGAGTTAAGGCCATAAACCATCCCTGGCACCCCAGTTCTTGACAAAGTAGCCTGATGAGAAAGAATCAGTGTAAGAACACAAGAAACTTGAAAGGCCAGAGAGAAAAGTCACCCTCAAAAGAAAATATTTGATCTTAATCTATAGATATCAACTTACGTGAATGATTAAACTGACAGAGGAAGAATTCCTAATATGGATTGTAAGAAAATTCAATGGAATTGAAGAGAAAATAGAAACCCAACATAACGAAGCCCCAAGAACAATACAGGAAATGAATGAAAAATTCTCTAAAGAAATCGAAATACTATGAAAAAACCAAACAGAAATGTTGGAAATGAAGGAGGCATTCAAGGAACTTCAAAACACAGTGAGAAGCCTCAAAAACAGAATGCATCACATAGAGAAAAGAATCCCAGAGCGTGATGATAATGATTATGTGCTAAACAAATTGGATTGCTGTGGCCCGTTTGCAGGACGGGGGATGAACCCAGAACACGAAAGACACACACACACACACACACACACAAAGACGGTTACAAGACTGCCCAAGTCATTTTATTTTTATACCCTAAAAAATCAAAGTTACTTCCTTGTAACTGACCACCCAGGCATTGCAGCAATGGCCATAAATCCTGGAATATGTAGCCTAAGGGCACAGATGTCCCCTGACTCAAGGTTTCCAGGCCGTTGCTCAAGGCACCAGGCATAGATCACAGACCGATAACAGGGACACAAGTTATCAAAATCTGTGGGATACAGCAATAGCATTCCTGAAGAGAAAAACTAATAACATTAAATGTTCACATAAAAAAATCAGGTTCTGAAAAATGACAGAGTACGGGTATCCTCCTGACTCTCTGCTCCCAGAGTGGAAAGCGGACAACTACACGTGAGCAATCTGTACTTCCATGGCACCAGCTTCGCAAGCCTGCAGACATTCACCGGGAAACGGAGGGATAAGAGTCTACAGATGCAATAAAAGGTGAATTGAATAGTCTTCCACAAAACCCGGGGAAATGGAAATATACAACAGGGAGGGAGTGACGCATGGTTTGAGAGGCTGCCGGCTGGCAGCGGCATCAGCTCTACATGGTGCTAAGGGACGCCTCCTTCTCCACCGAGCTCCACATGCACCCAGGTCGGGAAGTGCTGGAAGTTGGTGGATAGGGGTAGCACTGGGCAAAGCTGTGTCGAGAGGAAACTAGAGAAGAGAACATTTTAAACTCTCCTTAGCACATAACTGAGGCAGTTTCAGGTGGGGGTGCATCTGAACCCAGCAGTCGCTGCCCCACTTGGCAGGAACGAGAGCCCACTCTGGCATCTTGCTGCAGGATGCTTCCAGGTCCAGGTTGAGGAGAGTATACATGAAAGGAGGTTTGGACATTGGATATAGGTGAGGTTTTGGCTGGCGCTGAGTGGACAGAGAGCGCAAAGTTAGGTTCCTTGATCTGTCGGGACTCTGCGAGGTGGGGAAAGTGCCTCTGTGCCTCCAACATTGCTCCCGACTCCCCATACCTGTGGTTTGACTTGGACTTGGTGTTTGGAGGAGGGGTGGGGAGGGAGTGGCAATACACACTGCTGCCCCACCAGACTCTCACTACACCAGTAGCCGGCACTCTGTGTTCAGAAATCAGAGCCCACCTGGGCAAGGCCGAGCTGCGAAAGAGCCTGCTTTTCTAGATATAACCTAGAGAGACATTTTCACACACACTGTCCTGTGACTTGGAACTGGGTGCCTTGCGCCAAAGGTTCCAACTCCGCCTTGGGGCGGAGTTGAGAGACTGCTCTCATTCTGGCCACCTGTCTCCATTTTCTGTATTTAGGGAGTCAGAAGGCAGAGATTGGTGGGTCCGGCTGTCCTGCCAGTTTGACTTTGGACATTCTTTCACTACACAAGCCACCTGCACTCTGTGCCCAGAGAGAAGAGCCCGCCTGGGCAAGGCCAAGCTGTGAAGGAGCCTGCTTTTCTAGATATAACCTAGAGAGACATTTTCACCCACACCCTCCTGCACTTTGGGACCTAGCACTTCATGCCAAAGGTTCCAATTCTGCCTTGGGGCGGAGCTGAGAAAGAGACTGCTCCCATTCCATTTCATCATGAATTCTGTGTTTAAAGGGGTAGGAGGCAGAGAGTGGTGGTTCACACAGCTGCATCACCAGATTGATCTTGGGCAGGCTCTCACTGCACAAGCCGCCTGCGCTCTGTGTTCAGAGAGCAGGTTCAGTCTTGGCAAGGTGGAGTAGCAAAGGAGACTACTTGTACAGATATAACCTGAGGTGATACCAACACCCACACTCTCCTATGACTCGGGTACAGGCTCTTCACACTAAAGTGTCTCACTCCACCTCTGGGCAGTGTTGAGAAAGGGTCTGTTCAACCCGAAACCTGGGTTGCAAGACTGTCACCTCTGCTTTGCTTCCACTTCCCTGCTGGTGCTGGCCACAGAAAGTTGGCTGTAATAGCCTATCAGTACAGCCTATCAATCTGAGTCCCCTCTTTACCTCTTTACTGTGGCCTGTTAACTGGTGCCTAGAGACAAAGGGGAAGCTCCATTCCCAGGAAATATAGAGGGGGTGAGGGAATCTGTTGTTGGGGCTGAGATTTTACGGGGATGAAGAATACCCTTGGTGGTGACCAACCCACTGGGATTTCATGCAAAAGGGATTGAAATCATCCCCGCAGGAGATAAGTGATGTGGCAGGTCTCTATCTGGTTTGGGACTCTCAGAGTTCTCAGGAAACAAAAGACAGAGTAATCTCAGAGCCTATCATAGTGCCTCCTTCTTAAATCTAGAGGTTGAGAGCAAACTCATGCTCACAAGAGTTATCTAACACCTGAATCTCTAAGTAAGGGGCTTAAACCTATTAATCTCAATAGACATAAGGTGAAGACATTAGATCAAAGATTACTCAACAGACTCAAACTCCTTTAAGATGCTACAAGACCAGACCACATACTCCCAGCCCTGCCATAGATCAATCCTTAGGAATCCCAGAATTTAGCTAATAACCCAGTTTGAACATCTCCAGTCCATGACAAAACACCCAGATGAGAAAGAACCAGCAGAAGATCACAGCAGACATGAAGGAGCAGAGAGAAAAGTCACCTCCAAAAGATAATACTCAACCTCCATCAACTGACACCAACTTACATGATATGATTAAACTGACAGAGGAAGAATTTCGAATATGGATTGTCATAAAACTCAATAGAATTGAAGAGAAAATAGAATCACAACCCAGAGAAAACATAAGAACAATCCAGGAAATGAATGAAAATTTCTCCAAAGAAATTTAAATTATACAGAAGAGCCAATTATAAATTTTGGCAATGAAGGAAACAATCAAGGATCTCCATAATACAGTGGAAAGCATCAAAAACAGGATGGACCATGCAGAGGAAAGAATCTCAGAGCTCGAAGATTATGTCTATGAACTAAACAAATCAGAGGAAGAAAGGGAACTCACAAACAAGAGACAAAACCAAAGTTTACAAGAAGTGTGGGATTATGTAAAAAAGCCAAATCTCAGGGTGATTGGGATTCCAGAAGGGGGAAGAGGAACAATAACAAGGGATGGAAAATTTATTTCACAGAATACTTGAGGAAAATATGCTGGGCCTGGCCAGAAATCTTGGCATCCAAATAAAAGCTCACAGAACTCCTGGGAGACTCAACATGAAAAGGCAATCACCTTGTAACGTGGTCATTAGGTTGTTGAAAGTAAATGTGAAAGAAGCAATACTCCATTCAGTGAGGCGAAAACAATTAACCTATAAAGGAAAACCTATCAGACTAACGGCAGACTTCTCATCTGAAACCTTACAAGCCAGGAGGGATTGGGTGCCTATCCTTAATCTTCTAAAACAGAAAAAAGCCCAACCTAGAATTCTTTATCGGTAAAATTAATTTTCATCTATGAGGGAGAAATAAAGTCCTTCTCAGACAAGCAATCAGTGAAGGAATTTGCAAGGACTAGATCAGCCCTACAGGAAGTTCTCAGACTGACATTTCTAACCTAACAGGGCAATAGACACTCCTCAAAGTAAAATCGTCAAAGAATTAAAGTTTAGATCTTGAACTATATGATGGCTCAAGGAGTAAGACAAAGCAACAAGTCTTCACCCAACAGTATGAATGGTAATCCTCCTCCAATTTCAATCCTCTCAATAAATGTAAATGGCTTCAACTGTCCTCTGAAGAGACATAGACTGGCAGAGTGGATAAATATCCACAAGTCTAGTATCTGCAATCTACAGGAAACACATCTAACCTACAAAGATGCCTTCTGGCTGAAGGCCAAGGTTTGGAAAACTATCATCCAGGCAAATGGAAGTCAAAAGAAAGCTGGGTTAGCTATACTATTTGCAGATAACTTAAGCTTTAAAATAGCAAAAGTAAAAAAGGATAAAGATGGCCATTTTATAATGGTGACAGAGAAGATCCAACAAGAAGATTTAACAATTCTTAATATCTATGCACCCAATATAGGAGCACCCAATCACATAAAGCCGTCTTATCTAATCTAAACCCCATGTTACACAGCACTGCCATAGTAGCAGGGGACTTCAACACTCCACTGATTGATCTGGATAGATCCTCCAAACAGAAAGTAAGCAAAGAAATAATGGACCTGAACAGAGCCCTTGATCAAAAAGGTCTGACAGATCTCTATAGAACATTCCTTCCAAATAAACTTGAAATTACACTCTTCTCAGCAACTCATGAATTCTACTCCAAAATTGATCACATCCTAGACTGGAAATCAGAGCTCAAAAAATTCAAGAAAATAGAAATTATACCTTGTATCTTTTCTGACCATAATGGTATAAAATTACAGTTCAATTCCCATAGAAGCACTCAACACCTAATAAAATAATGGAAACTAAACAATCTATTCTTGAAAAATTATTGGGTCAAGGAAGAAATTCAGAGGGAAATCAAGAGTTTCTTCAAACAAAATGGTAACGGTGATACCTCTTACCAAAACCTATGGGATACAGCAAAAGCTTACCTGAGAGGAAAACTAATAGAAGTTAACGCTCACATCCAAAAAACAGAAAGCTTAGATACTGACAACCTAATGAATAGGCTCAAAGAATTGGAAAAAGAAGAGCAAACAATTTCCAATCCTGGTAGAAGAAAAGAAATAATGAAGATCAAAGAAGAACTTAATGAAATGGAGAACAAGAGAACTATACTAAAGATCAACAAAACCAGAAGATGGTTTTTCAAAAAGATAAACAAAATTGATGGCCCTCTTGCTAGATTGACACAGACTCAAAGGGAAAGGACTCTAATAAACTCAATAAGAAATGAAAAAGGAGAGATCACAATAGACACCACAGAAATACAAAACATTATATTTGACTACTATAAAAAACTATATGCCCAAAAACTACAGAAAAAAGATGCAATGGATAAATTTCTGGATTCAGAAAACCTCCCTAAGTTCATCCAGGAGCTAACAGAATTCTTGAATAGATAAATCTCAAGCTCAGAAATTGGAGCAGTAATTAAAAATCTCCCCAAATGGAAGAGTCCCCGGCCAGATGGCTACACTTCAGAGTTCTACCAAAAATACAAAAATGAACTCATACCTGTTCCACACCATTGAGAAGGATGGTATCCTTCCTAACTCATTCTATGAAGCCAATATCACCTTGATACCAAAGCCAGGAAAGGACGCAACAAAAAAGAAAATTACAGACCAATATCCCTCATGAATATGATGCAAAAATCCTAAGTAAAATTTTAGTAAATAGAATTCAGCAGCAGATCAAAAAATAATTCACCATGACCAGGTGGGCTTTATTCCAGGGATGCAAGGCTGGTTCAACATGTGCGATTCTATAAATGCAATTCACTTCATAAATAAAATCAAGAACAAAGACCATATGATTCTGTCAATAGATGCAGAAAAAGCATTTGACACACTTTTATGATAAAAACTCTTAGCAAAATAGGCATAGATGGCTCATACCGTAAATTTATCAAATCCATATATGACAAACCCACTGCTAATATCATTCTAAATGGGGAAAAATTGAAATCATTCCCCCTTCGAACTGGAACTAGACAAGGATGCCCACTATCTCCCCTTCTATTCAACATAGTGCTCAAAGTCCTAGCTATAGCAATCAGGCAAGAGAGGGATATTAAGGCCATCCAAGTGGGGGCAGATGAGATCCACTCTCACTCTTCACTGTTGATACCTAGAAAACCCCATGGATTCATCCAAGAGACTCCTAGATTTAAATGAATTTAGTAAAGTTTCAGGACATAAAATCAATATACACAAATCGGAAGCATGCATATATGCCAAGAACCATTAAGCAGAAACTTAAATCAAAAACACAATACCCTTTACTATAGCCCCAAAGAAAATTAAATATCTAGGAGTATACTTAACAAAAGATACGAAAGATTTATACAAGGAGAACTATGAAACACTAAAAAAAGAAATTGAAGATGATTTAAACAGATAGGAAAATCTACCTTGTTCATGGATTAGTAGAATCAATATCGTCAAAATGTCAATATTACCTATAGTGATTTACAGAATTAATGGGATATTCATCAAAATACCACCAGCACTCTTTACAGATCTAGAAAAAATAATTCTTCACTTTCTATGGAACCAGAGAAAATCTCATATAGCCAAAGCAATCTTAAGTAAAAGGAACAAACTCGGAGGCATTAGTCTTCCTGACTTCCAGCTGTACTATAAAGCAATAATAGTTAATTCATCCTGGTACTGGCACAAGAACAGAAGCATGGATATCTGAAATATATCTGAGATACCAGAGATGAAACCATCAGTATACGGTAACCTAATCTATGATAAACCAGACAAAAATATGCAATGGGGAAAAGAATCCCTCTTCAATAAATGGTGCTGGGAAAACTGGTTAGCTACATGAAGAAGATTGAATCAGGATCCCTACCTCTCACCTCTCACAAAAATCCACTCAAGATGGATAACAGACTTAAACCTAAGGCATGAAACCTTAAGAATCCTAGAAAAAGATGTCGGAAAAACCCTATCAAACATTAGTCTAGGAAGACCCCCAAGGCAATTGCCGCAGCATCAAAAATAAACAAATGGGATCTGATTAAATTTAAAAGATTCTGCACAGCCAAGGAAATTATCATTAGAGCAAATAGACAACCCACAGAATGGGGGAAAATATTTGCTCTCTACACTTCTGATTAAGGTCTAATAACAAGAATCTATCTAGAACTCAAAAGAATTAACAAGAAAAAATCAAACAACCCCATCAAGAAATGGGCAACTGAAATGAACACAAACTTCTCCAAAGAAGACAGATTAATGGCCTTCAAACATATACAAAATGCTCAACATGTCTAATCATTAGAGAAATGCAAATCAAAACCACAGTGAGATACCACCTAACCCCAGTGAGAATAGCCTGTATCAAGAAATCCCAAAAGAAATGCTGGTGAGGATGTGGTGAGACAGGAACACTCTTACATTGCTGGTGGCACTACAAAGTAATGCAACTTTTGTGGAAAAGAATTTGGAGATACCTCAAACTGCTAGAAATAGAAATACCATTCGACCCTGCGGTAGCATTGTTGAGCATCTACCCAAAAGAGCATAAGACATTCTATTATAAAGGCATCTGCAACCAAATGTTTATGGCAGTACAATTCACTATTGCAAGGTCATGGAAACAACACAAGTGCCTATATATTCAGGAGTGGATAATTACAATTTGGTATATGCTCACAATGCAATATTACTCAATTCTAAGAAACGACAGTGAGCTAGCACTGTTTACGTTATCCTGGATTAAGCTTAAGCCTGTTATACGAAGTGGGGTGACACAAGATCAGGAAAATGGGCTCCACATGTACTCACCATCAAATTGGTACTGACTGATTAAAACTATGGTGCTCAATTGGTGTTAGTATTCACCAGGGATTTGGGCGGGGAGTGGGGAGACCCACATCCTAGAGATGTGGCGATCATTTTGGGGGAGAATTAAATACCTCTAACCCTTCATAGGGAGAGGCAATGATATACAATATAACCAAAATGTCAAAAAAATAAAAACTTTTATTGAGTGGTGGGCAGGTGGGAGAGGGGAGGAGA
Source organism: Mirza zaza (assembly GCA_008750895.1). Lineage (NCBI taxonomy): Eukaryota > Metazoa > Chordata > Mammalia > Primates > Cheirogaleidae > Mirza > Mirza zaza. The sequence goes on from VSMD01122289.1 coordinate 13,214, forward strand.
GGAATGGTGTATACTTACATAATGAGTTTGGTGCCCACAACCTGGGGGTTGGACACGCTTGAAGCTCTGGCACAGCAGGGGGGAAGGGTGGCAAGGGCAATATATGTAACTGTAACATTATTTGTACCCCCATAATATAATGAAATAAAAGGAAAAATATCAGAAAGCCAAAAAATTAACAAACTAATAAACAGTCTCAAGGAATTGGAAAAGGAAGAAAAAATTAATTCCAAAGCTAGCAGAAGAAAAGAAATAACTAAGAGCAAAGCAGAACTAAATGAAATTGAGAACAAAAGAACTATACAGAAGATCAACAAAACCAAAAGCTGGTTTTTTGAAAAGATAAAGAAAATTGACAGCCTTCTTGCTAGATTGACAAGAACTCGAAGGGAAAGGACTCTAATAAACTTAATTAGAAATGAATGAAAAAGGAGCTGGGCATGGTGGCTCACGCCTGTAATCCTAGCACTATGGGAGGCTGAGGTGGGCGGATGGCTCAAGGTCAGGAGTTCGAAGCCATCTTGAGCAAGAGTGAGAGCCCACCACTACTAAAAATAGAAAGAAATTAATTGGCCAACTAAAAATATACATAGAAAAATTAGCTGGGCATGGTGGCACATGTCTGTAGTCCCAGCTACTCGGGAGGCTGAGGCATAAGAATTGCTTGAGCCCAGGAGTTTTAGGTTGCTGTGAGCTAGACTAATGCCATGACACTCTAGCCAAGGACAACAGAGTGAGACTCTGTCTCAAAAAAAAAAAAAAAAAAAGAAAATAAATGAAAAGGAGAAGTCACAACAGACACCACAGAAATGCAAAACATTATCTTTGAATACTATAAAAACCTATATGCTCAAAAACTACATAATGCGGAGGGAATGGACAAATTCCTCGAAATATACAACCTCCCTAAGTTCACGGAGGAGGAAGTAGAATTCCTGAGCAAACCAATTTCAAACACAGAAATTGGAGCAGCAATTAAAAACATTCTAAAAAGGAAAAGTCCCAGACAAGATGGCTATACTTCCAAGTTTTACAAAACATACAAAGAAGAACTCATACCTATACTACAGAAATTATTCCACAACATTAAGAAAGATGGTATCCTCCCTAACTCATTCTATGAAGCCAATATCACCTTGATACCAAATCCAGGAAAGGACACAACAAAAGAAGAAAACTACAGACCAATATCCCTCATGAATATAGATGCAAAAATTCTCAACAAAATTTTAGCAAATCAAATCCAACAGCATATCAAAAAAATAATTCACCATGACCAAGTGGGCTTTATATCAGACATGGAAGGCTGGTTTAACATATGCAAATCTACAAATGCAATTCACCTCATAAATAAAAGCAAGAACAAAGATCATATGATTCTGTCAATAGACACAGAAAAGGTATTTGACAAAGTACAGCACACCTTTATGATAAAAACTCTTAACCAAATAGGCATAGATGGAACATACCTTAAAATTATCAAGGCCATATATGATAAACCCACAGCCAATATCATATTGAATGGGGAAAAATTGAAAACATTCTTGTTTAGAACTAGAACCAGACAAGGTTACCCACAATCTCTATTTCTATTCAACATAGTGCTGGAAGTCCTTGCTAGATAAGAGAGGGTAATTAAGGTTATCCAAATGGGGGCAGAAGAGATTAAACTCTCACTTTTTGCTGCTGATATGATATTTAGAAAACCCCAAGGATTCAACCAAAAGACTCCTGGAATTGAGAAATGAATTCAGTGAAGTCTCAGGATACAAAATCAATACACACAAATCAGAGGCATTCATATATGCCAATAACAGTCAAGGCAAAATTCAAACAAAAAATGCAGTACCTTTTACAGTAGTCTCAAAGAAAATTAAATATCTAGGAATATATTTAAAGAAAGAGGTGGAAGACATATACAGGGAGAACTATGAAATACTAAGAAAAGAAATTGTAGAAGATGCAAACAGATGGAAAAATTTACCTTGCTCATGGATCAACAGAATCAACATTGTTAAAATGTCCATACTACCTAAAGTGATCTATATAATTAATGCAATCCCTATCAAAGTACCATCGTCATTCTTTATAGATCTAGAAAAAATAATTCTATGCTTTGTATGGAGCCAGAAAAGACCTCATATAGCCAAAGCAATCGTAAGCAAAAAGAACAAACTGAGAGGTATTAGTCTACCAGACTTCAAGCTGAACTACAAGGCTATAGTAACTCAAATAGCATGGTGTTGGCACAAGAACAGAGATATAGACCTTTGGAACAGAACTGAGAATCCAGAGATAAAACCATTGCGTATAGTCATCTAATCTTCGACAAAGCAGACAAAAATATACACTGGGAAAAAGAATCTCTTGTCAATAACTGGTGCTGGGAAAACTGGATAACTACATGCAGAAGATTGCAACAGGATCCCCACCTCTCACCTCTTACAAAAATCAACTCACGATGGATAACAGACTTAAACCTAAGGCATGAAACCTTAATAATCCTAGAAGAAAATGTAGGGAAGACCATTTCAGACATCTACCTAGGCAAAGAATTTATGAAGAAGATCCCCAAAACAATCACAGTAGCCACAGAAATAAATAAATGGGGCCTGATCAAATTAAAAAGTTTTTGCACAGCCAAGGACAGTATCATTAGAACAAACAGACAGCCTATAGAATGGGAGAAAATATTTTCTCTCTACACATCCAATAAAGGGCTGATAACAAGAATCTATATAGAACTCAAAAAAGTCAACAAGAAAAAATTAAACAACTCCATCAATAAATGAACATAGGACATGAACAGAAACTTTTCAAAAGAAGAACAATGGCCAGCAAACATATAAAAAATCCCCAATATCTCTAATTATTAGGGAAATTCAAATCAAAACCACAGTGAGATATCACCTAACCCCAGTGAGATTGGCCTTTATCAAAAAAAATCCCAAAACAACAAATGCTGATGAGGATATGTAGAGATAGGAACACTCTTACACTGCTGGGGAGATTGCAAATTAGTGCAACCTCTGTGGAAGAGAATTTGGAGATACCTCAAAGAGCTAAAAATAGAAATAATATTTGATCCAGCAATAGCACTATTAGGCATCTACAGAAAGGAACAAAAGACATTCTATAATAAAGACATCTGCACTCGAATGTTTATGGCAGCACAATTCACTATTGCAAGGATGTGGAAACAGCCCAGTGCCCATCCATCAATGAGTGGATTAATGAAATATGGCATATATACACAATGGAATACTACTCAATTATAAAAAATGACTAGCACCTCTTATATTATCCTGGATAGAGCTTGAGCCCATCCTCCAAAGTGAGGTATCACAAGAATGGAAGAATAAGCACCACAGGTACTTGCCATCAAATTGGCACTAACTGATCAACACTAAGGTGCTCACTAGGTAGTATTATTCTTTAGGGATTGGGGGATTGGGGTGAGTAAACTCACAACTAATGGATGCTGTCAGCGTTGTAGAGGGGAAGGGCACGCCTCGAAGCATTGTTTGGTGTGGCAAAGTCATAACAGATAACTAAAATGTTTGTGCCCCATAATATCCTGAAATTAAAAAGAAAGTGTAAATAACTGAGAAAAGTACAAACTAAATGGTATAAAACCCACTTAGAAAACTTTATTATTTGCTTGTGCTGTCAGGTTATCAGAGAGCAAAATAGTCACCTTGGGATATTGGCAGCTGTAATTGTTAAAGATTTTAAATATGATCCTATTTGTTTCCCTGTGACAACCTGAGGCCTGTGGTCTGGCCACCTCTTCTACTCCCTGGGGCTAGGGCTTGGGAAGGGGCTCAGCCCACTGTGTTCTCTGGGGCTGTCAGTCAGAGAGGACACTTCCAGGGCAGTTCTGGGCTGGCTGCAGTCAGCTGTGTTCCCTGAGAGTAGGCTGAGGAAGCCCCACCCCCCACTGGCTGCCCTCAGCAGCCCTTCCCTGCCTGCCCCAGGGGCTGTCCATCTTCCTTTCCTTTTCCTCCTGTGTTTCAAAGTCTCCTTGAATTTCTGTTATACGAATGTGATTCTTCTTTTCAATACTATTATATATGCCTTTTCTTTTCATTTCCAATAATTTAGAGCCCTAGCTGGGTGCAGGGAACAGGTGACTGGTCCTCACCTTAATCTTCATGAATCCGGTAAACCGCAGTTACATGACCTGCCATCTCTGAAACCTTCCTCTCTCCCCAGGGAGAGTGCCCTGGCTTCTAAGCGATCAGAGAGCCCAGATAAGAAGAATCTGCTCGATATACTTACTGGGGTTAGGTGGTATCTCATTGTGGTTTTGATTTGCATTTCTCTAATAATTAGAGAAGTTGAGCATTTCTTTATATGTTTGCATGCCATTATTCTGTCTTCTTTGGAGAAGTTTCTTTCCATAATATGACGAAATAAAAGAAAAAAAAAAAAGAAGAATCTGCTGCCAGGGTAGTGCTGCTTGACCTTGCCATGGCTGTGAAAATCTCCCTCCCAAGGCCGAAGACAGAGGATCAGCCACGGTGTTCCACTAGCTCGGGCAAGTTTGTAAAATAAAATGTATCCTTACTTTATGGGTCTCACACCTACATTTTCTGCATTTTATGGTTGTGCTGAAAGCAAAAGGCCACAGAAGTCACTGCAACTGAGGGGGCAGGGCCACACTCCCTGGACTCATGGACAGACCCTCTGTGCCCTAAGGATCAGCAATAAAGATTCTGGTAGCAAAATGTTTTCGGATGTTAAGAGTTGAAAGAATGTGGATTGACATGAGACCTTGCAATGTTGTATTTAATGTGGGGATTTCCAGGACAATAATAAGTGAATGAAGATTGGTATGGAATGAAAGAAGGAAACCAGGACAAGACATGGGCACAGCAGCCAGAATTCCTGCCCCAGCTACAATCAGTACTGAGACTGACACTGTTTGTTCTGTAAAGACCGTCTGCATCAGGGTGGACAGGCATTCAGTGAGTGATCTCCACTGAGGTTGCACCTGTGGGCACAGGAGCTGGCAGCATGTGATCTGGACTGAGTCTGTGCCTGTGAGGAAAGGGGCCTTCAGGGTGTGGCCTCTACTGATTGTCTGTAACTATGGGCTCAGGGGCCCCTGTACTCAGCGTCTGCACCTGTGATGGCAGGGGCCTTCATGGGGGGACTTCTACTGAGTGTCTGCACCTATGATTGCAGGGGACTTCTAGGCGAAGCTTGTATTGAGTGCATCTTCAAAGGCTGGGGCCCAAAGGGTGGGGCCTCTATTGATTGTCTGCATCTCTGAGGCCAAGGTACTGCGTGTCTGCAGCTGAGAGGCCAAGGCCTTCAGGGTGGAGCCTCTTCTGATTGTCTGTACCTGTGAGTTCAGGGGCATTCAGGGTTTGGCCTGTGCAGATGCCTGTACCTTTGAGGACAGGACCTTCAGTGAGGGTCCTGTACTTAGTGTCAGCACATGTGAGTACAGGTGTCAGCACATGACCTTTTGGGTAGGGCCTCTACTAATTATCTGCACCTTTGGGGGCAGGGGACTTCAGTGAGGGTCCAGTTCTCAGGGTCTTCACCAGTGAGGCAGGTGCCATCAGTGAGCCTCCTGTACTCAGTGTCTGCACCTGTGAGGGCAGGGGCCTTCAGTTTGTGGCATGCACTGAGTGTCTCTACCTGTGAAGATAGGGCCTTCACTTGGGGCCTCTACTGGGTGTCTGCACTTGTCTGTGCACGGGCCATAGCGAGGGTCCTGTGCTGAGCGTCTGCGCCTGTGAGGGCACAGTCCTTAGGTTGCAGCGTATATTACCAACTGTACCTATGAGGGCAGGGGCCTTCCGTGTGTGACCTGTGAGGAGAGTCAGCACTTGTGAGGGCAAGGCCCATCAAAGTGGGGCCTGTACTGAGTGTGTGCACCTGTCGGGTCAGGCCTTTCAGTATGGGGTCTTTACTGAGTGTCTCCACCCATTAGGGCTGATGCCATCAAGCTGGAGCCTGTACTGAGTGTCTCCACTTGAGAGGCAGAGGCATTCGTGGTGGGGCCTCTACGGATTGTCTGCACTTGTGAGGGCAGGGGCCTGCAGTGAGGGTCCTGTGCTCAGTGTCTGGATCTGGGACGACAGGGGCCTTCAGTGTGTGGCTTGTACAGAGTGTCTGCACCTGTAAGGACAGGGCCTTCAGTCAGGCTCCTGTACTTAGTATCTCCAGAGTGTCTGCTCCTGTGAGGACAGGGCATTTACTGTATGGCTTCTACTGAGGTTTTGCAATTGTGAGGCAGGACTCTTCAGTATGGGGCCTGTACTGAGTGTCTGTACCAGCGAGGACATGAGCCTTCAGTTTGGGACCTCTAATAAGTATCTCCACCTGTTAAGACAGAAGCCATCAAGGTGGAGCCTGTACTGAGTGTCTTCACCTAAGAAGCCGAGGCCTTCATGTTGGGGCCTCTACTAATTCTCTGTAACTTTGAGGTCAGAGGCCCTCAGGTACAGCCTGTATTGAGTGTCTGCTCCTGGCAGGGCAGGGCCATTGGAGTGTGACCTGTCCTGCATGTCTGCAGCTGTGAGGCAGGGGCCTTCATGGTGTGAACTGCAGTGTGTGTCTGCACTTGTGAAGGCTGGGCCCTAAGGGTGGGGCCTCTACTGAGTATCTGCACCTGTGATGGCAGGGCCACAGTGATGGTTCTGTACTGAGTGTCTGTGCCTGTGAGGACAGTGGTTCAGTGAGGTCCTGTACCCCGTGTCTCCACCTTTGAGGTCAGGGCCTTCAGTGAGTATCCTGTGCTCGGTGACTATACCTGTGAGGACAGGGACCTTCATGGTGGGGCCTCTAACGATTGTCTGCACCTCTGAGTGCAGGAGCCTTCAGTGAGGGTCTTGATCTCAGTGTCTCCACATTTGTGGGCAGGGGCTGTACCTGTGAAACCTGGGTCCTTAAGGGTGGGGCCTTTACTGAGTGTCTGTACCTGTGAGGACAGGGCCTTCAGTGTAGGGTCTACATGGAGTGTCTGTACTTGGGAGGTTGGGGCCTTCAGTGAGGGTCCTGTACTCAGTGTCTGTACCATGAGGGCAATGGCCTTGAGTGTGTAATCTGTACTGAATTTCTTTTCCTTTAGTGTTTGGACTTTAGTGTCTGCACCTGTAAGGACAGGGGCCTTCGGTGTGGGGTCTGTACGGAGAGTCTGCACATGTGAGGATTGGGGACTTCATGTTTTGGGAGAGTCCTGAAATATTAGAAAATTGGAATGTCGATTTTTGTATTATGCTGGGTGTTTGTGTGAATACAGGGGACTTCAGGTTATCATGTGTATTGAAATCGCATACGAGCCCTGGGTTTTCAGTTTTATCTATGTTGAAAGTCTGCCTGTGTTTGAGCCCTTTGGTTTCTGGTTCTTACTACTATTCTGCACATTTGAGCACATGGGTCCTTCCCTGCATTCTCTGCTGATGGTCTGCAGTAGTGAGTGTGTGACCTTGTTTAGATTCTGTGTTGTGTAGCCAGGATGGGTTTTGCATGGGTCATTGTCACTCTGTTTTTGCCCAGAGATGATTAGTTTGCTTTTGTGCTCTCTAATGACACCTTTGAAACTTTACTGCTTTGTGTATAGATTAGGTAGTTCAAAATTAAGTAAACTCTGTAATGAGACGTAAACTTCTTAGTAACTCATAGAATGAGCTTAATTACAACCTTTGGTTTTAATGCTTTGTCCTTGGTACAAGGACAGATGACTTTACGAGTCATCTGGTTTTCGTTCTCTTGTTCTGCTTTTGTGCGGACAATATGCAAGCCTGCTAGGATGTCAGAGAGGCTGTTTCTTGGCAGGGCAGACCATTTAGTGGATCATGAATATGAAGCAGGGTGTCTTGCTCTCCTGGAACGTTCATAGAGGGAATGAACTTGTCTTGAATCTTGGAGTTGTGTAGGAACCTGCAGATGGACAAGAAAGATTTTACCTTCCAGGCAAAACTGGAAACGTGTGACAGGGTATGGAAATGGGAACAGTCTGGTGTGCTCAGGGTCCACAGTGAGTTTCCATTAGGTTGTAATAACCCTAGTGATTTGGGGAATGAGTGCAGTTAGGGATGGGAAAATGGGAACTGGAGCCAGCTCCTGAAGGCCTTGGTAGAATTTGAATCATGGAAGAGTTTAAGCACTTGCAAACATGATTGATTTTTTGTTATGCACATCACTGTGTGTTCTACTGGGAAAAGACTGCAGGCATACAGTGGAGAAATCAAGCCCCACTGCCTGGTGGGCCCAGTGCGTGTAGTGCAGCCCCCACTGCACTGGTCCTGGTGGAAGGTGAGGCAGGTGGGAAGCAGGTGTGGAGACAGGCTGTATAGGGAGATACCAGGTGTTTCCTTATTCATGGGCAGAGTGAGAGATAATTTCAACACAGATAAAATACTGAAAAAACTCAGGCTGCATATGTGCTAACTCTCAATGCAGATGATAAAATGAAGGCCCTGTATTTACACAAACACTCGGTATCATACACCAACTGACATTCTGAGACAGAGAATGGGGGGAAGAGGCAGCTGGGCCACCCAGTGTGTAAGGGCAGGGGACAGTGTAGAACTCAGATGTCTAGCTGGTTCTTCTATTCCGTAATTATTCTTGGAGTCATATATCTGATCAGGTGTCTTCTTTATCTAAGACATCTTTTGCCAATGGGTGAGAGGGCAAGAGGACCTTTCTGAAATTAAATAACAACAATGATAGTAATAATTAACAGCATAGCCTAAAGTCTATTATTTGGATGTAGTATATTAGCCTCATAACCTCATTAACTTGGAAATATTACAGTATAGGCAATTATTACTTCAAGCACGTACACAATTTCATAGTATGACATTAATGAATGTATTTGGGAAAACTTTACTTAGTGCTAAGGCCACTGGAAATGTCAAGGGAGAAAGTGCCCATGGATATAAGAAGTACAAAGTAGTGAGGGCAGCACCTTTGAAATCCTAGATGTGTGTTGGTTGCTAGGTCCCTTCCAAACTGCACCTCGAGGTTACGATAAAGAGGGACTGAGATGGTCCAGAGTCGAGCCTGGCCTCCCCGAGCCGTGCAGAAGAGGCAGTAAGGCCTTGGGCCTCTAAGGGGTTGCACATCCAAGGTTTTCTCTATGTCTGTTCCCTGGGACCCCTACCAAGCCCTGTCCTTGGTCAGAGAATGCTCGCCTCAGAGAAATGCCCGACACCCAGAGAGACCCTGATACTGATTTTTACCTAGGGAAAAAATCCTGACCAAATCCCAACTATAAACCTATGCAGGGGATCTTGGCTGGCTATGCCTTTTAGTGATCAGAATTATAGTGCTGGAAAAATCATTAGGAAATTACAATTTGAAGATTAGCTGAAAAACAGGCAAGAAATTGAATGAAGTTAGTCTAAGGACACCATGAGACATTTTTGTAGCTGTCTGCTCAGAAAGGTCTTTGAAGGATGGCCAGTCAGCATGTCAGAGATAAAATTGGACCCTGTGGCCATCATAGGCAAACACACCATGAAAATAGGGAATTTTCCAGGTATGCCCCTTCCTGGAGACCTTTCCTCTCCACTGAGTGTTTGCAGCTGGCTCAGAAGCCAGGGGCAAAAATCTGGCCAATTTACAGAGAGCAGAAGAGATTTGCAAGAGCCTGGCATGCAAACCAACTGCAAACGCCAGCACAGAGGTGGGCAGTGCCCCGACCCTGTGCGGGGACAGGCAGCCGCGCTGTCAGGTGCACCCCGCTGACACCTAGACCTGCTCGGCCACGTGTGACACGCACCAGTGGGCGCAAACACGGCCTGCCCAGTCTAGGGGAAGTTCTCCAAAAGTACAGAAACTGGAAAGGAGATTTCAGGGGAACACGGGATTACAGAAAAATGAGACAGATGACCTTGAGGTTGTGTTTCCCAGGCCCTTTTGCCAGGGGCCTCATAAATATCGCTGTCCCATAGCAGAGGCTCCCGCTCCCTGGGCCTGGACACTCCGGGCTCCAGTTTGCTGTTGTGTGCCCTGAGCTCTTTCCTTATGCCCAGGGCTTCTTCCTTTTTACCGAAACACTTTGCTTAAGAGATGTCAAAACTTTAGCCAGGTCGCTGCCTGTGTGAATCTGGGGTAGGCACACTACTCCCGCCAGTGTGAGCTCCACCGTGGCCTCTCCAACAGATCTGAAGCTGCGCCTATGTCGGCTCTGCCCACCTGCTCTGTTGACTTGATGGGGGGTCGACAATGGCCAGAGCAGATCCCAGGAAGCCATGGAGCCCTAGCCCTATAAGTCACCCTAGACAACAACGCATCCTTGGAGAGGGTGTCTAAAAAAAGAGAAATTAAGACATCTTTGAGATAAATCTAATATAATAGCTAAAGAACTCTGCAGAACTGCTTAGAAAAAAAGCTGTGTGTGCTGTCTGCATTTGTGAGTGCGTGTGCAGGTATGTGCACTCGTGTGGGTGAGTGCTGTGTGCATGCTTCAGTAGGGCTAATAAAGAACAGAAGTTTGAGACAGGTGTTTCTTTATTTTTATGATTATCTACTAATAGTGTATTAGCCAGGATTCTACAGAGAAACAGAACCAATAGGATATTGCCATGGTGGGGGTGTCTGACCCCTCCAAATCTCATGGTGAAATCTGATCCCCAGTGTTGGAGGTGGGCCCTGTGGGAGGTGTTTGGGTCATGGGACGGATCCCTCATGAATGGCTTAATGCCTTCCTAGCAGTAATGAGTGGTCCTTCCTCTATTAGTTCCCGCAAAAGCTGGTTGTTTAAAAGAGCCTGGCACCTCCCCCCCACCACTCTCTCTCTTGCCTGCTTTCTGGCCATGTGACTTCTGCACACACCAGCTCCCATTTCGCTTCCACTATGAGTGAAAGCAGCTTGAGGCCCTCACCAGGGGCCAACGTCAGTGTCAGGCTTACTATGTAGCCTGCGGGGCCAAATAACCATCTTTTCTTTATAAATTACCCAGCCTCAGATATGTCTTTTTAACAACACAAATGGACTAAGATACACACACACACACACACACACACACAAGGATATTTATTATAGGAGCTGGCTGACATGGTTATGGAGACCAAGAATTCCCATAATCTGCTATCTGTAAGCTGGATAACAGAAAAACTTGTTGAGTGGTGATATAATTCAGTTGGAGCCTGAAGGTCTGAGAAGCAGGAGTGCCAATGTCCCAGGGCAGGAGAAGATGAGTATCTCAGCTTAAGCAGACAGGTAGTTCTCTCCTTCATCTTTGTATTCCCTGCAGGCCCTCAATGGATTGGGTGATGGCCACCCACACTAGGGAGGACCTTCTGCTTCACACAGTTCATCAATTCCAGCACTAGTTATCTGGGCATTCCCTGGCACAGTTAAGTTAACACCTACAATTAGCCATCGCAGATAGTAAAGGATGATATAGGAGGGTTATAGAGGACCAGAGATGGGTCCTCAAGCTCACACCCCTGACTTTACCCAGGAGACCAGAGGGAATTAAAAGTCTGAAGGGCTGGGAGTGGTGGCTCATACCTATAATCCTAGCACTCTGGGAGGCCAATGTGGGAGGATTGCTTAAGCTCAGGAGTTCAAGATCAGCCCAAACAAGAGTGAGACCCTGCCTCTACTAAAAACAGAAAGATTAGCCAGGCATGGCGGCACACACCTGTAGTCCCAGCTACTTGGGAGGCTGAGGCAGGAGGATTGCTTGAATCCAGGAGTTGAAGGTTGCAGTGAGCCATGATGATGCCACTGCACTCTACCCAGGGTGAAAGAGCAAGACTCCTTCTCAATTAAAAAAAAATCTAGCAGAGGGGAAGATACAATAAGCTAAAAGGAGTCAAGACTCAAACTCCAGCCTCCTGAATCCCACTGCACCAAATTGGCACTGAGAGTCTTGGTCTTGGGCTTTGTTGAGGTTGTATTTCCCTCAAGCTCTTGGCCTAGATGAATTCCACACGGGCTGCTGAGCAGTGTGATTGGGGTTGCACCAGTCTGTACATTCCTTCCAGCCTGACAGTGTGAGCTGAACTGATTCTAATTCTGTTAAGGAAGCTGAAGATAACTTGAAGTTCTATTGAATTTAGTCCTTTTCAGAAGTAAAGTAACTCTAAGTAGATTACAATTTGATATTCTTGGCCATTTTCTGTGGAATGGTGGAGGGATTGGAGGTAGTGAATAGTTGAGTCGCTTCATAGGGTGGAAAATGGCTTGTTTCCGGCTCATCTGAAGTTTCATGGCTATTGTAATATGATTAAGCAAGGCATAAATGAAGCATTGGCGCATGTTCAATTCAACAATACCCCTTTGCGAATCTATTATATGCCAGGAACTGAGCGGTGTTCTCAGGATATGAAGCTGAGGGAGGCATAGATGTCAAGATGCCAGCAATCTCTCAGCATCACTCCATTAAATGGAAGCATTTGGCATCGTGAGGACCCAGAATAGAGATCAATAGACACTTGCAGGAGGTGGATAGATTCAAGGAACACTGTGGGGAGGAGGCAGCCTTTGCCCAAAGCTTGAGACAAATCAGTGGTGCCTAGGACAGAGGGGGCGGATGGCCACGCATCTGTGGCTGGTGTGGGAAGTGGCTGGACGTGAGAATGGACAGGTGGGGGCCTCAATGGGGACAGTCATTGAGGAAAGGTGAAGCATAGAAAGAGAGAATGTGGTCCATGTGTTAGAACCATAGCCACAGCAGGGGGAGGGAGGACAGGGCCTGCTGACATTGCAGGGGTGTCAGGGACTCTGTAGAGAAGATGCTAGACTGGGCCCGAGCCTGGCTGTGTGGAAAGGGACGAGGGGCAGGTGTGATGGATGTTTCTGGGGCAGGACAGATAGGACTGGGGTGTGTAGTGAGGGAAAGGAGGAGGCGGGAATATATCCAAGGCCTCCAGCTTGAAAGCTGGGAGAAGGATGGCACCTCTCGATGGGACAGGGCAACTGGTGGAGGCAGCAGGTCTGGGGAGGAAGAGGATATGACCATTAAAAAAACTTCGTATTTTAGAATAATTGGACTCATGGAAAAATTTCAAACTAGTGTAGAGAATTCCCATAAACCCTTCACCCGGCTTCCTCTAATTGTGAACATCTATATAGCACGATGATCAAAACAGGAGATGAGCGCTGATATAATACTATTATGGAAATTGCAGACTTTCTTCAGATTGTACCAGCTAAGGTGGCTGATTTTTGGTTCTCTGGGTTGAGGTGTTCAAAGACATACTGGGGGCCCGGGGTTATCGCGTTGTAACGAGACTCTGCTTTCTCTTTCCACGTGTGCTCTGCACTTTGTTTTGTTTGCTGTTTGGGCTGATGTAGTATTCCTTTCTCAATCTCTTTAATGTCACTTTATTTTAGGTGATAACATATAGCATCTAAGTCACTCTCTCTATATGTATATCCTCCTCCTCCTCTCTGTGGTCTCAGAATTTTTTTTTTTTAATTGCAAGAGTTAAATCCACTTACCTTTGTTCTCCGTTGTGTCTTCCAAGAGGAGTGTCAGCTCTCTCACACTGACCGAGCATCTCCTAGGTGCTGGCATGGTGTTGTCTGCTCAGTCCTCACACCACCCCTGCAGGCAAAGGCCCCACAGCAGAGTGGGGTCCCAGGGACCAAGCAGCTCACCCACCATGAGTGGCCGTGGGACCGAGTGATTCCAAGCCCTGCTCTGCCCCGTGTGCGCACAGCATCTCGATGCATGATCTGCCTTTGCCCTTCTGAATGTTCCTTGCATTTTCTCTGTTTTTCTTCATAATGATATAGTCTTAGGCTCTTTTTCTTTCTCTCGTGATTGCAAAGGTGATATTATTCTTTTTGTGCTTCTAGTGCTTGCCTTTACATTGCTGGAACTTTCCTGCAAGTTCTTATCAAAGGCCTCCATGCTGTACCATCCAGTGGATGCCTGTGGTCCTCATCTGACTCAGCCTCTGAGCAGCTTTGGGGGTGGGGGGACCTCAGATCCCTTCCCCAAAGCTTTCCTCTTGCACTTCCCCTGACACCAGAGTTGCACCTGCTTCCGTGCCAGCGCCCCCTTCTCCACTCCACTCTACATGTTGCTTTGCTGTCAGCCTTGGGCCTGGGGTGTTTCCTGGTCTCTCTTTTCCTCTGTACCTTTCCTAGATGGTCTCCTTCGTCTTTATTGCTCTAAGTCCCACGCCCAATCCACAGCTCCAGGTGCCACCTCTCTTCTGAGAGACTCACTGGCTGCTGAAAAACTCGGCTTGGGTGTTCCATCGGGGACCCAAACCTAACAGGTTGGTAACTGTACTCTTGTTCCCTGCTGTTCTCCTACTCACATCCCAAGGAGTCACTCTTTTCTCCTCCTCTCCCTCACTTTTCATGACCACATCATTGTCATCAGCAAGTCCTGCAGATTCTAACAAAATAAATTCACTTCATGCACTTCTTCCTGTTGCCCTGCACCCTCCAATATCTCTTCCCTGATCAATTGCAAAAGCCATCTAAGTGTTCTCCTCCACCTTCTATCCACCCCCCACTCAGGAAGTGGAATGGGCTTTTGTCATTGTAAGTCAAATTATGTCACTTCTTTGCTTAAGGAAACAGGCACTTTTTCTGTTGCTGGTGGGAGTGCAAAATGTTATAGAACATAATGCAAGGCAATTGGAAATTTCCATCAAAATGACAAATGCAACTATCCTTTGACTCAGCAATGCCCCCCAGGAATTTGTCTTTTGCATGTATTGCACATATGAAAAGCGATATATGTACAAACTTGTTCAAACTATCATTGAAACAGCAAAACATTATAAACAACTCAAAACCCCTCCAAGAGGAAACTAGATATCAATATATAAGCTATGATATAGTCACACAATAGAATACTTTGAAGCAGTAAAAAAATTTTTGAGGAAGCCCTCCATATGCTAATATGAAAATATCTCCTGAATATACTGTTACATGAAAAAGTTGAAAATAGTATTTTATAGTATGCTGTCTTTTTAAGAGGAGAGTAGGAGAAGTCAAAATTTATATTTGCTTGAGTGCGAGAGTGGTAGGAAGACAAGAACAGGGGAGAAGTGAGACTTCTCATTGTATAACTTGCTATAGTGTTTTGATTTGACTTTTGAATCTTGTTGAGTGTATTACTGATACACAGATACACATGCACACAGTCTGCAGGGACTCCTACCAGCCTCTAGTGGAGATCCACACCTGTTAGCATAGCACCAGCTGCAGAATCAGGTCTCCACCTTCTTCATCCTCCCCTTGGATGGGTTTTCTCTCACTAACTGGGCTGTGTTCAGTTCACTGACCACCCCAGACCCGCCAGCCTCAGCGCCCTGCATGGAATGCCCATCACCCTTCTTACATGGCTGGATCTTCTCATGTTCTAGGTGCAGCATGCAAGTCACACCTTCAGAAAAAGCCTTGCTGGCCAAGCAGTGCACAGGACGTTGTCTCCTATCTTTCTCTGTCCTTAACTCCTGACAAACCACATCCATGCAATGTTTTGTACACGTTGTCATTTTCCAGTTTGCTGTTAGTTTCTTGTTTGTCTCCCCCACTGACCAGTTAGCTCCAGGACAGCAGAATCCACTTCTTCTCATTCAAAATCCTAGGCACGCAATACATTTTTTGAATATAGAAAAACCATGCCTAAGTCTTTATTTATCGAATCAAACTTTTTTTAGCAGCCATGAAAAAATGACTTTTTAGTTTTTCTCATTTTCAATGAAGAATTTTGTTCTTTTTTGCTTTCTTTGAATATTCAAATCCTTCCTACTGTTTCACTCCTCCCCATAATGTATTTTGGAGTCTTTAGAGACTTGTCTGATTTTTTTTTTTTTAACATCGCATAAATGACATTTGATATTTACATGTTCTTTTTTTTAAAATAATGAATTTTGCATGCAGATTGTTACCATGTTTATAACATTTATTTATACCTAAATCTATGTGTTCAAACTGTTTCAAGACTATACCAACAATTCTGTCTTTCTTATCTTTGGATTCTTATTTTCATGTTTCTACCACTCTGCTGATGTATGCCTTCTGTCTTAGTCTGCTCGGGCTGCCACAGCAAAATACCACATGCTGGGCAGCATCAACAACAGAAATTTATTCTCTCACATTTCTGGGTGCTAGAAGTCTATGCTTAAAATGCCAGCAAATTTGATTTCTGGTGAGGGTTCTTCCAGGCTTGGAGACAGCTGCCTTTTCACTCTGTGCTCACGTGGTCTCTTCTTTCACTGTGTGGAGAGGGGAGAGAGAGAAAGAGAGAGAGAGATCCTCTTCTTAAAAGGACACTAGTTCTATTAGATTAGGGCTGCTCCTTTATGACCTCATTTAACCGTAACTATCTCTTTAATGGGCCTATCTCCAAATACAGTCACATTGGAGGTTAGGGTTTCAACATAAGAATTTCTGTGGGGGCACAATTCAGTCCATAACATTCCACCTTCTGGCCTTCTCACATTTATGTCCTTCTCACATACAAAATACATAAACATCCTCCAAAGTCTTAATTCATTCCAGAATCAAATCTAAGTCCACATTCTCATCTAGATATCATCTAAATCAGGTATGGATGAGGTAAAAATTCCTCCCTAGCTGCAAATCTGTGAAACCAAATTCCATGCCTCTGAAATATGACAGGACAGGCTTAGGGTATACATTCCCATTTCAAAAGGGAGAAATCAGAGACAAGAAGGGATGATGGGTTCCAAGCAGGTCCCAAACCTAGCAAGGCAAACTGCATTAGACCCCAAGTCCTGGGCATAATCCTCTTTGGCTCAGTGCCCTGCCTTTTGGACCCACTGGGGCAGGAGCTCTGCTGCCATGACCAGTTCAGTTCTCTCCCCTGGACCCTGTGGGGCAGCCCCCCATGGCTTTGCAGGGTGGTCCTGCCCCCAGCGCTTGTGGTGGAGGCCATCTGGCCTGCTGAAACCAAGGTCACTGTCTCACCGACTGAATCCAAGGAGGCAGCCCTGATGATTTCTAAATCACCTTTCAGATTATTCTTCCTTTTTCTTGAAGACTAGTTCACGTTTGTAGCTGAATAGCTCTATTTCCCTAACCTGTAGAATCTGAGAAATACAATCACCTTCTTCCACTTTATCCCTTCTCTGTTCCCTTGAGTTCAAACTGATGGCGTGTCCAATTGTATAATCCCATAATCCCCTTACTGAGTGGCAGTCTAGCCACACTCTTGGTGCTCTCTTCAGGACACACTTTCTCTCTCTCTCTCTTTCTCTCTTTTTTTTTTTTTTTGCAATGTGGACAGACTACGAATTTTCCTAATAGTCATCTGATCCTTCAGGGAATTGTAGTCTTTTTGCTGGTGTGGAGGGGAGGGGTTTTGCCTCGACGTTGATGCTGCAACTGATTAGGGTGGTGGTTGTTGACTGATGAGGGTGGTGGTTGCTGAAGATTGGGGTGCTGTGGCGATTTTTTAAGATAGACAACAGTGAAGTTTGCTGCATCCGTTGAGTCTTCCTTTCACAAAAGATTTCTCTATAGCATGTGACGCTATTTGTTTTGGGGGAAGACTTAGGAAAATAATTTTCTTTTGTAATACCAAGACCTATTATTTTAGGTGCACATCCTTAAGATGTATTTTGAAAGAGTTAAGTATATAACTTCATTTTTATAGGATTTGAGCAAAGCTTTAGGAATTATTCTGTTTGAATTCAGCCTAGAAAGTCAATGAGAAATATTTATTCTATCAAAGCAGTTTTTGAACAATATTCTCCACATCTCCTCCTTTCTCAGTTTCTCAGCCTCTCCCAGTTTGTTCTTCATTTCTCTGTGCCTGCATTTCTTCACTCCCCTCCATCCATTATGCTCCAAGGTGAACCCACCTTTCTTTCCCCTGCTGCCTCTTCTGGCTTCTCCCACCACACTCTCGCTCTCTCACATGCAATTGTCACACTCTGTCAGTCTGTGTCCAGATTCCATCTTTCTCTGTCTTTCTTCTGCTTGCCCTACCCTGTCTTCAGACTCCTCTGTCTTCACTCAATTCGTGTCACTTTTAATTATATATTTTTTCATATGTTTTTTTCTCTATGTTTCTTAAGCTCTTACTATATCTGTGCCTTTTACCTTAGCTATATCAGTGTGATTTACTTTTTATGCCTGAGGACACACACATTCCCTGGGGGAAGCAGGGGCAGCAAATTCACAAAGCATGCAGCCTAGGATGGAAGGCCGAGCTGTGGAAGCACCTGTTTGACAGGGCCCCTGAACACCTTGCAGGCAAGGGCACTCCATCCAACTTTACAGTGACGTCTTGCTAAGGGAACCAACAGTCTTGGTTTGCCCAGGATTGTACCTGTTAGTTACTGAAAGTTTCATATTCTGGGAAATATTTTAGTCTCAGGAAAATTGGAACTGCTGGTCGCTCAACATCTTGCTAACTTTCATCCCACATCTTTCCATGCAACCCCTTCTTCAAACTATGCTCACCTTGACCTTGACCTTTCTATAGTAACTTCCTGGTGGGGCCATTTTTGTTAGCAAGTCTTTTCCCTTGCACCTTGCCCAGATCAGTGTAGTACTATCCCTTTATTGCCACGTTTTTCCTTGAATTTAGCCTGCCCTGCACATACCCTTCCTCTACCTGTTTTAGTTGGGACCTGACATTTAGAGTATGTGAGCCTCTGTGGCCTCATTGAAAGGATGCTCTTAATGCTGAGAGGTATCTCTTTGTACTAAAATTCACTGTTGTCATGTCATCAGGTTTTATGGAGTAGTGCCAGAATTGCCTGGCCTTATTTCATGCTTTTTCTCATCTAACCTACTGTGGTCCCTCTTTCTGCCCACCCTAGCTAACATAGAGCTCACTGAGCCTCCCTTTGGCTTTTGACCTGTGGTTCTATATATTGGTTTCTGATCTGGTTTCCACTCTCTGCTTTGTTATGTACACAGATGACCTGCACTTGAACTTGACCTGCACAGCAGGCAATATCTGACCCAGAAGACTTTAGGGGCAGGAGACAAGCCCATTTTCCACCCTTGTTATTCAGTCTTCCTAAGGCATCTCCTTGAACTTTTGCTCCTCTGCATCTTGGTGTATTCGGATCTCCTAGTGAATCCATCTTCCTGTCTCAGAATTCTTGTTTTCTGCTTCCTGGTACTTTGTTTCTTGATGTTTTAGCCAGGGATGATTTGGTAGCACGAAAGAGGAAGCCACTCAAACTAACTTATAAAAAAGTTGGTGGCAGTCAACAAAGGAAAAATTAGATAATGTGAACTTCATCCAAATTTACAACTTTTGTCTGTTAGAAAGCACTGTCCAAAGAGTGAAAAGACAACCCATAGAATGGGAGAAAGTATTTGCAAAACATATATCTGATAAAAGATTATTATCTGGAATGTAATATATAAAGAACTCAACAACAACAAAAAAACAACATCTGTTCATATTTTTTGCCCATTTTCTCATTGAATACTTTGGTTTTTCCAATGTTGAGTTTTTGAAAGTCTTTATATATTCTAGCAACTAACCTTTTGTTAGATATGTGATTTGGAAATATTTTCTCATGGTCTGTAGCTTATATATTCATTCTCTTCACAGAATCTTTTGCAGAGCAAAATTTATTAACTTTGATGAGTACCAAAAATCTATTCTTAGACTTTGGGGCAATGAATCTAAGAAAACTTTGCCTACCCTAGATTCTAAAGATTTTTTTTCTAAAAATTTTATAGTTTACATTTTATATTTAAGGCTATGAAACATTTTGAGTTAATTTTTGTATGAGGTATGAGGTTTAGGTTCAGGTTCATTTATTTTCTTTCCCAATGGATGTCCAGACTATTTTTTGAAAAGACTGGCATTCCTCCATTTAGCTGCTTTTATACTGTTGTTAAAATTGGTTGGGCATATTTGTTTGGGTCCATGTCTAGGTTTTTTATACTGATTCACTGTTCTATGTCTCTTTCTCCACAATACCTCAATGTGTTGATTACTGTAGCTATAGAAAAAACCTTAATGTTAAGTATAATGCTTCCTCCCACTTTATTTTTCTTTTTCAAGACTCTTTTGCTAATATAGGGTCTATGCTTTCCATAAAAAATTTAGAATAATACAAATAATAAATATATAATAGTATAATAATAAATATAGTCTAAAATATATTTTAAAATAATAATTTTAGAATAATACAAATTTTGTCTATGTCTACAAAAATCCTTGCTGGGGTTAAAATTAGGAATTAATCAAAATTAGGAATTGCATTAAACCTATAAATTGATTTTGGGAAAATCGACATTTTGACTACTTTTGAGTTTTCTAATTCATGGACATAGTACATCTACCCATTTATTTAGATCTTCTCTGATTTCTTTCATCAGCAATTTGTAATTTTCAGCATATAGGTCTCCCACAGGTTTTAAATGCCTTCCTAAATTTAATTTTATTTGGGGTGATTGCAAATATTATTGTTATTTCTGCATATTTGTTCTCAGCATATTCAAATGTTATTGATATTTGTCTGTTGATCTTGTAAACTAGGACTTTGCTGAATTTACTTATTAGTTATAAGAGTTTTCTTATAGAATCCTGGGAGTTTCTGTGTAGATAATCAGGTCATTTTCAAATAGGAACAATTTTATTTCTTCCTTTTTGATCATTATACCTCCTTTCTTTTTCTTGTTTTATTAAAGTGGCTAGAACTTCCAGAACTATTTTAAATAAGAGGGGTGATTGATGACATCTTTGCCTTCTGTTTCCAACGTAGGAAAGGTGGGAAGTAGTAAGTATGATGTTAGCTATAGTTTGGGGGCTTACAGGTGTTTTTTTTTTTTTGTCTCTTTATCAAGTTGAAAAATTTCTCTCTGTTCCCAACTTGCTGAAAGTTTTTATCATGAATGGATGTTGGATTTTGTTAAATGCATTTTTAACATCAATTGATAATATCATATGATTTCTTTTTCTTTATTTTCTTGACATAGTGAATTATACTGGTTTATTTTAATTATTGAACTAGCCTTACATCCCTGGAATAAATCCAATTTGGTCATAACTCTTTTTGCACACTAACAATTGAGTTAATAATATTTTGAGGATTTTTGTATATAAATTTATGAGAAGTATTGTTTTTTTCTCATTTCTAATGTAAAACTTTAACACTATAAATTTCCCTCTCTGCTTTAACTGCATCCCACATATTTTGATATGATGTGGTTTTACTTTCATTCAATTCTGTGTCTTTTAAATTTTATTTTGAGATTTCCTGTTTGACTCATGGATTACTTAGAGTGTTCTTTAATTTCCAGTTGTATAGAGATTTTCCTGATGTCTTTCTATTATTGACTTCTAATTTTAGTTCATTGTCATTGGAGAACACACAGTATGATTTTGGCTCTTTCAAATTGGTGGAGTTTTTTTTAAAACTAGAAAATATTTCTATTCAAAAGTAGTAATGGAAGACTTAAGGCAAGAAAAAAATGACATTATTCACTGGCAAATGTTTGTTTACATAGAAAAATCCATGAATTTTATAAAAACATTGCTAGAACTAATAAATAAATGTAGCAAGGTTGCAGAAATCATGGTCCATAAACAAAATGCAATCACATTTTATATGTTTGATCATTAAATATGAAATGTCCGATTTCAAATCAAAAGTTTATTATATCTCAAACAAGAAGCAGTGTAATTAATCAAAGTATGCACCTAAACTATCAACACAGTTTTGCCATCTTAATGGTAGCTTGTTTATGCCAGCAGTGAAGAAGTCTGGAAAGTGGCTGGCGATGAAATCGCAAAAGGTATTTTCCATAGCTTGTTGAGAATTGAATATTTTTCCTTGTAAGAAATGGTCCAAAGCCTGGAAGCAGTGGTTGTCAGTTGGGGCAAGGTCTGGTGAATATGGTGGATGACAGACAGTTTGCAAGTCCAGCTTCTGTAGTTTGAGCAGCGCTGTTTTTTGTGACATGTGGTCTTACAAGAGGACTGGCCTGTCTCTGTTGACCCATCTCAGCTGCTTAATCACAAGCGTCCTCGTCATGTCATCCAACTGGTTGCAGCAGACACCTGCTATAAGCAATTGACTAGATTTCATGGAGCTGTAGTGGATAATACCAGTGCTGGGCCACCAAATAGACACCATTGGCTTTTTTTGATGAATATTCAGTTTTGGATGATGTCTCGGCACTTCATCTTTATCCAACCATTGTGCCGAATGCTTGCGATTGTCAAAAAGAATCCATTTTTCATCACATGATATGGCGTAGAAATAGCTTGCCTTTATGTCCTGACGGCAGAGAAAGGCAAACTTCGAGACGATTTCTCTTGTGTTGCTCATTTAATTCATGCGGTACTCATCTATCTCGCTTCTTTATCTTGACCATTTGTTTCAAATGGTCCATTATTGTTGGAATAGTAATGTCAAACCTTGCTGCTAATTCACCAGTAGGTTGAGATGGATTTGCTTCCACTGCAGTTTTCAGTTCCTCATTATCCACCTTGGACTCAGGTCACCCATGTGGCTCATTTTCAAGGTTAAATTCACCAGAATGGAATTTCACAAACCATCAATGCACTGTGCGTTCATTAGTCACATCCTTCCAAGCACTGTGTTAATATTTTGAGGTGTCTGTACTGCACTGGTTCCATAATGAAACTCATATGAAAAAATAACATGAATATTTTACTTATCTGTAGTTTCATGAAAATATTTTTGGAAGATGATCACAAGCTAAAATGTGCATTTAAAAGAATGAGGATGTACCTTCACACATACACACACACAAAAAAAAAACAACAACAAGAAATGTCAAAGTGAAATGTCAGAGATATCAACTGCCAAACTTAGTACTTAAGAAAATCAGACATTCCACACTTCATAAGCTAATACTAATACTGCACAATTGAAGTCAATGCTTTTTGCTTATTTTATTTTTTTAATTTACATATAATAGTTATTTTGAACTGTAAATTTGTGTGTTTTCCACAACTGGAGAATTTTTCAGCCATTATTTCTTTAAATACCCTTTGTTCCACACTCTCTTTCTCCTCTCCTTCTAGGACCTTGATGATACCATTTTTTAATCTTTTGTTATTGTCCGACAGGTCTCTGAGGCCTTGTTCATTTTCTTTCAGTATATTTTCTCTCCACTGTATAGACTGGGCGAATTTTATTCATGTGTTTTCAAGTTCACTAATTCTATCCTCTGACGCTTCTGCTTGAGTTCATCCAGTGGGTATTTCAACATTTATCTACTTGTGTTTTTCAGTTCTATAATTTCCATTTAGTCATTTTTTATAGCTCCTCCTATGTTGCTGAACTTTTCAGGTTTTTGTTTTTATTTGTTTCAAGAGAATTTATAGTTGATAGTTGAAATATTTTTATAACAACCACTTTAAAAATCCTTGTCAAATAATTCCAACATCTGTTTCTTCTTTGTTGTTGGTGTTACTTGTCTTTTCTCATTCAAGGTGGTTCTTGGTATGATATGATTTTTAACTGTATCCTGGATATTTTGTCTATTAGGTTAGGAGACTCTAAGCCTTATTTAAATCTTTTATTTTAGCAAGTTTTAAACCTGTTTAGGTCATGTGAGTCTTAGCTTACTTTTGTGGGTTATAGTACCAACAACAATTTAATAGTTGGAGACTTTGTAGTCTTCTGCTTGGTTTATCTGGTGCCCCTGGGTCTCCCACTGTTGTTTGCTGGTGCTGCCTGTAGAGAAGAAGTGGTTCCTCCAGGTGGGGCAATCAAGTGTCTCTGCATGAGAAAGCAGTGTGGGAGGGATTCTCTTTAGATGCCTTCCTTACTTTCTTGGTATCTTTGACTGGGGGAGGAGAATTTTGTGCTCATAGGAACAAAGAGCCTTCCAAAACTAGATTGTTTGATGTGAGGAGGTCCTGTTTTTCTTTTTTGCCTGGCTGTCTCTGTGTCTGGACTGGGGAAAAGAATATGGCAACTATGTATAAATTAAGGACTCTATGACCCAGATTTCTGCTCCTCTATGTCTAGCTGAGATATAAAGATTTAGGTTTATATAAAAGCCTATATATTAATGCCATTGAAATGAAAAATGTATAAATAATTTATGACTCATCCATATACTGGAATACTATTCAATAATAAAAAGAAATAAACAATTCATGCATGCAACAATAGGGATGATTCTCAAAAGTTATTTTGCTAAGTGAAAGAAGAAAGGTCCAAAAGGCTACATATTATGTGATTCAATTTATTTAACACTGGAAAAGGCAAAACTATAGGAAGGAAAGCAGGTGAATGGTTGTCTTAGACTGGAAAAGGGGTTTAAAATACATGGGTAGCACAGGGGAAATTTTGGGATGATGGAATGGTTTTATATAAAACTGTAATGGTTGATAGTTTCACACATTCTATTCATTTGTCAAAATCCATAGAAACATTTACCACAAAAAGTGAATTTTACTTATATAAATTTTAAAAAGTCAACTAGGATACGGGAAAAAGATTGAATCCAGACTGCGATGAATGAATCAAACTTTATTATAAATGAATTGCATAAGCACACTGATGGCAGAGCAAGACACGTGCTGACCTAAGTAAGTTCAAAAAGCATGTTTTGACTGGTTACTACATGGCTAAAGACAAAAGAACACCCAAAAAACACTGTACTAGTACATTTGTTTCCCAGAGGGGTTGAATTAAAAATTCTGAAACCATTTTATTTGTATATTAGTTTTCAATAAATAAGTAAACATAGAGAACGAGAGCCAGGTTTGATGTCATGGGAGAAAGAAGTTAATATAAGGAAAGGAAGAAGTCTAAAGTGAATTCTGCAACACTGCATTGAAGTTGGGGAATCAGTATAGACTGATAAGTGTGTGTGTGTGTGTGTGTGTGTGTATAAATAGATAAGAGGTAAATATAGATCTGTATACACATGAATTAGCATACATCTCCCAGCCCTATTCACTGATAAGAACTACATGCTATGCTGCCCAAGTAGCAATGGGCATACTTGGTGTTAAGCCCATGTTTTCTAATTATGATTCTCCAACAAAAGAAAAACATGGCTCTTTGGAGATGTGGCTGACTCCGGGCTGACAATGATTCTGGAACATCCTGTGGTGCCAGTAAGTCAGGAAATGCTAAAATAAAACAGATCAAGGAAGCAAAACAAAAGCAAATGAAAAAAAAAAAAAAGAGGATATGACATGTTAAAAGAGCACAAGATTAAACTTGAAAGAGCTCTAAATGTCTAAGGAGCAATGGCCAAAGCAATGAACAACTTGGGCTAAAAAATAAATAATATTAATGTTGAAATATAAACTTTAAGGAGAAATGGATGAGTCCACTATTAAAGGTGGAGACTCTAATATTCTTCTGTCAGTAATTGACAAATTCAGCAGGAGAAAATCAGTAAGAACATAGTTGAATCTAATAACACCATCAATCAACTGGATCTAATTGACATTTATAGAATACTTCATGCAACAACAGCAGGATACACAATCTCCTCAATGTTACATGCTTATATTCACCAAGATAGATCATATTCTGGCCATAAAACATAACTTAACAAATTATAAAACTAAATAAAAACAAAGTGACAAGATAATTATATTCACTTTTTTATAACACTCAATTGGTTAATAGAGCCAGGCACTGAGTATCATTAGTTGCAGATAAAAAGAGTGAAAACCAGCCATGATGTGCTTCTTGGTGAAAGGTCACAGCACAACCAGTGGCTTTTCAAAGGGATTGAACCTGAGTTTGATTAAGCCTCTGGATCCCGCTGCTAGTTTGTAGAAAGTAGACAGGGCAGGGAAACATGCTGAGCTGCACAATGAGTCTGAAATCCAACTACAGGTAAAAGAATCCAGATTCTTCAACAGATAAATTGTATAAAAAATAAAGAGAGAGTAAGAAAAGAAAGGATGGAGGAGTAACCTCAAGATTGACCAAAAGATAATTAAACATAGCAGTTTGGCAAAATAAACATAACTATACTATAGTGTCTAGTATACTCACTTGGATGGTAAAACTATGAAGAAATGCCAAGTGCCGATTACAAAAATCAGCATAGTTATATGTAGAGGAGGGGATGGGCTGTTGTTTGGATGGTGAGTAAGAGAGGGTTTTTGGGGTTGCTGGAAAGTTCTGTTTCTTGACCTGGGTGGTTGTGACGCAGCATTTGCCTTATAATCATAATTAATTAATCTGTACATTTGTATTGGTCTGGTTTTCTGCTTCATTTTAAAGCAAAAACATAAATAATAAATAAACTAATGCATACATAAATCCAAGACAAAAGTTAATGGGGCATTTGTCCTGGAACTTGAGGGAAGAAAATGCATATGGGGGAAATGGGATCTCCTTCTGCCTCTGTTTCTTTGTGCACAAGTCATACCTTGCCTGACCATAAGCAGGAATAGCCCCTCACGATGTTTCCCTGCTCCTGGTGTGCTTGACTGTCTAGCTGCAAAGTTAATTACAACTGTCATTACTAAACAGGTTAAGAGAGGGTACCTGATTAGGGTTATCTAGCCTGAGAAATGCTTCTCCCTGGATTAGGTGTCCAGCAGTGGAGCAAAGAATGGAGGCCACGTGCAGCCAGGCCTCCTCCATTTCTGTCTGCTTGTGGGAGAGCAGGGAGGGAAGTATGGTCACCTCCAGCATGGTATGTATGTCTTTTTGAATGTTTTGGGGGGTTTTCTTGCATTTTGATATTCCAGATTTTCTTTCCATAAGGCTGAATTAATTTTCTTCACTATTTTAGTGTCTTACTGTTTGTGCATTAGAATTGCAAAGTCATGCAATCTTAAAACCATCAAGTTATTAAATTCGAGGATCCCTAAGTCAATCTGAGAAATACTGTTATCCTGGCCGGGCGCGGTGGCTCAAGCCTGTAATCCTAGCTCTCTGGGAGGCCAAGGTGGGCGGATCATTTGAGCTCAGGAGTTCGAGACCAGCCTGAGCAAGAGCGAGACCCCATCTCTACTATAAATAGAAAGAAATTAATTGGCCAACTAAAATATATATAGAAAAAATTAGCCGGGCATGGTGGCACATGCCTGTAGTCCCAGCTACTTGGGAGGCTGAGGCAGCAGGATTGCTTGAGCCCAGGAGTTTGAGGTTGCTGTGAGCTAGGCTGACGCCATGGCACTCACTCTAGCCTGGGCAATAAAGTGAAACTCTGT
>VSMD01122294.1:0-86053 GCA_008750895.1 Mirza zaza
TGGATTAATAAAATGTGGTATATATATACCATGGAGTACTATTCAGCTCTAAGAAACAATGGTGATATAGCACATCTTATATTTTCCTGGTTAGAGCTGGAACCCATACTACTAAGTGAAGTATCCCAAGAATGGAAAAACAAGCACCACATATATTCACCAGCAAACTGGTATTAACTGAGCAGCACCTAAGTGGACACATAGGTACTACAGTAATAGGGTATTGGGCAGAGGGGAGGGGGGAGGCGGGCGGGTATATACATACATAATGAGTGAGATGTGCACCATCTGGGGGATGGTCATGCTGGAAACTCAAACTTGTGGGGGAAGGGGGGAAAGGGCATTTATTGAAACCTTAAAATTTGTACCCCCATAATATGCTGAAATTAAAAAAAAAGAAAAAAAACTAATAAAAAATAAACAAAAGAAGCAACAAGGAGAAAAGTGTAGGGAAAACACTTAATATGTTTAGATGGGAAGATAGATGATTAAATGACACATTTCTATCTTCAAGTATAGAATTTAACAAAACAGAAAGGCCATCTTGTCTGTCAGGGAGCTCAAACACTGAACAAGCTTGTAAGCTTGTAAACGAGGTTTTTAGATCCCTCACATTGGAGATCTTTACAATAAGATGGGCATAGATGCATATTGAAGGAGATCCTAAGTGGGGAAGATACACTTAGGAGGTTAAGGGTTGAGCTGAAAAGTTTTATTCTTTCCAATTGAATTCAGGAGTTTATCATAGTAAACTAACAACTGGTTATAACACCTCTATTATGTGCCCAGCATGGACTGAAGTTCTGTGAAGAACAGGAAGGATGTAGAAGCCCTGTTTTTTTGTTTTGTTTTGTTTTTGATTTTTGGTTTAGAGTCAGGGTCTCACTCTGTTGCCCAGAATAGAGTGTATTGTTATCATCATAGTTTACTACAACCTCAAATGTTTGGGCTCAAGCAATCCTCCTGCTTCAGTCTCCTGAGTAGTGAGGTCTATGGGTGTGTGCCACCATGCTTGGCAAATTTTTCTGCTTTTTGTAGACATGGGATCTCACTATTTTGCTTAAGCTTGTCTCAAACTCCCAGCCTCAAGCAGTCTTACCGCCTCAGACTCCCAAAGCACTGGGATTACAGGCATGAGCCACCACACCTGGCCATGAGGTGTTTTTTAAGATGCTTCTTGTCAACCTGAAGATTATATGTGTATGTGTGTGTGTGTGTATATATATATATATATATATATATATATATATATATATATGAAACAAATTTAGAACAATACAAGTCAGTGAATAATCTGGTCTTTGGTTGTATGGTTCAGGATCTCTAAGATATAGGAATTCAGAGAATTGTTTTAGATATATTTATGTCAAAGTGAAGCTATATCCTGCTACTCAGTTACATTTTGTATATGATCACATTATATATAGTTTACAATGTACTATATTCATATTCCCCTTCATGTAATAATAATAATAGCTTACACTGATTAAGCAATGCATTTTTTTCCAGGGGCTGTGCCAACCCCATTACCTACATTCGCTCATTTAATCATTCAATAAACTCTGAAAGTAGGTAGTATTATTTACATCATTTTGTGCAGATAAAGAACTTCAAGCACAGTTTACAGATAAGTAGCTTGTCAAAGGTCAAACAGCTAGGATGTTGAGACTGCATTAGAACTCAAATATTTTTACTTCGAAATTTGTTATTAACCACTATCCTAGAATATTTCATGGAGTTGACTGCATCTTCCACGAGATTTCTGTCTTTATCAAAGTTACACATACACTCCAA
Organism: Mirza zaza; assembly: GCA_008750895.1. Taxonomy (NCBI): domain Eukaryota; kingdom Metazoa; phylum Chordata; class Mammalia; order Primates; family Cheirogaleidae; genus Mirza; species Mirza zaza. The sequence continues at coordinate 1,795 of VSMD01122294.1, forward strand.
ACTTCAATCATTCTAGTGTGACTCTTTTTATTGTTTGGCCTTAGTACATTCTGATAATATCATGCCCCCTTATGCTGAGATTTCTAGTAAACTCATGTCCTTCAATATAATATCCTTCAGTATAATAAATATGGTTGATTATTTTACCAAGGGTAATAGAATTAAAAATAACATGAAGAAGATTAAACTATCCAGTTATGTTATATGTTGCATCTTCGATGAGAAAACAAGAGAGTAGTATTCAATCAGAAATAATTGTTACCTCCTTTTCATAATCACTGCATTCTATTTGTAATTAGGCAAAACAGCATTACCTGATCATGGTATAACTCAACAATTAATTCTCTGTCATAAACCAGCAAAACCAAGGATGGGTTAAAGATCAGGACTATTCTGTAGTGAAGTGAATGTAAGATTCCATCCTACCCTAGTAGGAACTGTTAAAAATCTAAATTACCCAATTGAATTAGTTAAGATACTTGATTCCCTGCCTTGCTTTTCCTAATTAGTGATAATTGTATGTTTCACAAATAGAAGAAAAATCTAATTTTACAGGAAACAGTATTTGATGAAAAGTATAAAGTTATTACAAAGTACACAAAAGATACCAATGAATATTCCACATCTACCATCCAATTCATACCCACAAAGGCTTAGAGTGAGCAAGAAAACATATGAAAAGTATGATCATAAAATTATCACCCCACCACTACCAAAAATAAAATTCTACATTCTATATATGATGTTTTTGTCATAGCACTGTATAAGAGAAATATAACATAGGTTACATATGTAATTTTGCACTTTCTAGTAGTCAATCCAAAAGTGTAAAAATAAATTGGTGAAGTTAATTTTAATAATGTACTTTATTTAAATCAATATATTCAAAATATTATCTTTTCACCTGTGGCACTAGTCACATTTAAAGTTCTTAATAGCCACATGTTCCTAGTGACTACTTTATTGCACATCACGGCTTTAATGCCTTTAAAAGTAAACAGATAACTGGAAAATGTTTCCAACAGTTTTCATGCAATCAAATTGGTTGAATTTATAGAAAGAGATACAAACTGTGTCTACTGATTTCCTTATCCCTTCCCATAGGATTAATTATAGTGCTCTGAATAAAGTAGTCAATACATTGTTTTTTCTGCCTGATAAGACCAACTTTGCCCTCAAAGATATCAGATACACAAACTTATTGAAACCTCTCTGTGTGTATAAAAACACACCACTGGGTACAACTAGGGGTATATAAAAATGGAAGACATGCTCTGACTTGTCTTTTTATTTAAACTTTAATGTTATCCTACTAACTTAGTGGGGGACTTAAGAGTGGTTGTCACTTTAGGTTGTAACAGAACTTGCCAGACATGATTTGAAAAATTTGGCTATGGATGTTGGACTTTCTTCTTGGATTGGCTTGATTCAGAGGTCATATGGGCAGGAGCTCATGTTATGTTTTCAACCTGAGGATCAAATTGTGTGATCCTGTGTATGCTATTAAAGTTATTTGTACTTCAGTTTCTTTTTCTGTTAAATAGCTTTAATAATAACAAAACTTACTGAGTTTTGTTGTGCATATTATTAGTAAATGATATAATGTATGTTTCTTAGACAGTTTGGTCTACTCTAACAGAATACTATAGGCTGAATGGTATAAACAACAGACATTTATTTCTCACATTTCTGGAGGATGAGAAGTCCAAGATTACAGCAGCAGCACATCTCATGTCTAGTGATGGCACTCTTCCTAGTTTACAGTTCACAGATGGCTGTTCTCTTGTTGTATCATTATATGGGAGAACAGAGAGAGACAGAGACAGAGAATGAGTGAGAGAGAGGAATAAAGCTCTCTCCTGTCTCTTCTTGAAAGGGCATTAATGTGTTCATGGGAGGCTACTCTCATGACCTAATTACCTCCCAAAGGATACAACTCTGAATATCATAACATTAAGAATTAGGATTTCAACATATGAATTTGAGGGGTTCATAAACATTCAGTCCATAGTAATATATGGAGGACTTATCATGATGATTGTCATAGTAAGCACTAAATATATGGTAGTATTTTATTTTCTTCCTGCTCCAATTCAAAAACACCCTTTCTAAATATACGTAGGGAAATGATATGAATGGAGTGTTTGAGGGTAAACAATATGGTAATGTTCTAAGTCATTTACTCTCTATATGAAACATCTAGTAAGACATGTGACTAACATATCTGTATATAGGTGCATAGAAACAAAAATAGGTAAAATATGTCCACTACCTACAATGTGTCAGGCACTATAGTGGGAACTTTATGTTTTACATTTTAATGAGCAAAATGGGCAACATAATGAGGATACTTGAAATAAATATGCCAATATGAGACAAAAGTTGATACTGACCTACATGTAAAAACAGTATAGTTAGTAAAAGCAAAATTTCAATCATCCATTCTGATTGAATCTTTCAAAGTCCCCTTTTAAAAATGCATGAATACTTAATACTAATCCTATTTTCTAATATAATCTTATCCCATATCTGTTGTTACAAAGGAGAAAAGTAAATAAACTCAAATACTTAATAAAGAAACCACAGATGACTAAATGGAAATCCTTAAATTTAAAAAGTGAATATATTTTTCCCATTACAGTTTATCATTGTGATAAAGCAGCAAATATCAAATGAGGAGAGAATAATGAGCTTCTACTTGTTTTTCTAATGGATGTATCATATAGAAAGTATGTCAAAATCAGACTTATTCATATAATAGTATCAGTCCTCTGTTCTTTTTTTAAAAACAGTTCTAATGAGAAGGTAACTGGTAATTGGCCAATTGCTGTTGAAGTAAGTTGGCAAGCAGTACCATTTGAGAGTTACAGATTTATTTCCTATGATGAAGACTACCTCATAAATTTTTGGTCCTTAACCTTAAACCTTTCTATGAGCTAACACTGATGATTATAGAAATGATTTGGTTCAGTGAAGACTTCTTCCAGAGGGGTCAAAATTTGATCACTCAAATGGCCTTGACAACCTACTAATATCTCTAGAAGGTCACTCTAACAGAATAGATGACACCAATGTCATGCTGTCTAGCCAAGGTAAGAAAAACTTACTGTTAACATAATTGTTCCAAGATAGAAATATCGAATTACATAAGGTCACAGTCTCCTGAAGCAGTTATTGCTGAGGTGCATTTACTTCAGTTTGAAACTGCCTTAGATATTCATTGACTCTGACAGTATGACAAAAACTAGCTTAGGTTTTATTCCATACGCCAATTATATTAAATAATGAAGTGTGCATGTTTTCTTGCAAGATGTTTCTAATCACTGGATTCAGTGTATGTACACAGAAGTATATGTTATAAAAGTATCTATCAGTAGTAGCATTTATATCCTTTCAAGTATTCTTTGTTATTAAAAAATGTTTAATCACTAAATACCCTTGTATATGAATACAAATCATGTTATAAACCCTTATGAAAAATATGTCTCTTTGATAATATGAGTGAACTAACAGATTTGTGATGATGCATGCCAAATAAACTTATAACACTTATATCATAGCTATGTTTTATTTATTTCTCTGCTGATGATAAGAATATTTTGAGTTGAATTTATGAAAATATCTGTTCCTTTCTTAAATCATTTTTATTCCATAAAACTCAAATTTAGTTACAGAAGAACTCACGAAAATTCTTCTTAATGACTCTTTCTTATGGTATTTAAAGTCAAGAAGTCATGCTTAAAAGTGTGAATCATCCTTTCAGATAGACAAATGGTTAAATGGTAAGAACTGTCACTTCGTCCATTTTACAGTGACTGAGTAACAGGGCTGTTAACTTGTAAGAATCTTTCTCCCTCCTGGACCTAGACAATTTGCTTTCGGTCTGGAAATTTTTCTATTGAGATCACTCAATAACTTACCAATAATGACTATCCTGTGGCACCTGGTGTTGGATTATCTGATGTGTAAGAAGAAGGAAATTGCATATAGACTTGAAACCTGGTAGAAGTTATAGTCATTATACACTGTGGACATTTCTGTGCCTCTCTGATATTTTTAACATGATTACAGAAGTCAGTCAGTGACAGATGACTTTTTTTCCCAGTAAAAATACCTTTGTAATATTTTCAAGTCCACAGAGACTAATATGACAGAAAGAGATGTTACATGGGTTATTTCTAGAAATATAAGGCAGCCCAGAGGAATTCTTAAGTGGTATCAACCTCCCTAATGTGACGATCTTAGACAAGCTGATATGAGAGAGAGAGAAAAAAAAATTATAACAGCAGTAGCAAATTTTAGAGCAAAATAGAGGATCAAGTTCAGAATTTGAGGTTAGTCTCTAATTACAACATGATATAAAGACTGTATCTACACTATCCATTTATCCACTGGGGCTTAGTGAATATGTTACAGTGTATACCTCCCTGTAAAAAAGAGTTGATTGAATTTATAACCAAGGACTTAATCAGATCAAGGATGATGATACATTAATGTTTGAATATAATATCAAAACAGCAAATTAAGCTCATGCTACTGAATGCAGACTGCCTTTCTCTTTGTATTCATTGGTGAGTGCTGAACCTTCTAGTATTTTACTTTTATCAGATATTGTGGTAGGCGGAGCAATTTCCCATCCAAAGAAATCCACGTTCTAATCCCCTGAACCTATGAATATGTGACCTTACATGGCAAAGGGAATTAATGTTGGACGTGAAATTCAGTTGGCTAATCAGCTGACCTTAAAATAAGGAGGTTATCTTGGGTCATTGTGTGGGACCAATGTAATTATAAGTGGAAGAGGAAGGCAAAAGAGGTGGTCAAAGAGATGCTGTGTGAGAAGGATGCAACCTGACATCCCTACCTTTGAAAATGGAGGAAGGAAGCCTGGAGTCAAGGAATGCAGGAGGTCTCTAGAATCTTGAAAAGGCAAAGATAGATAGTCCTCTAGAGTCTCCAGAAAGAAATATAGCCCTGTCAGCACCTTGAGTTCAGCACATCAAGACCCATGTCGGACTTCTGATCTATGGAACTGTATGAAATAAGTTTTCATTGTTTTAAGGCACTAAGCTTGTGGTAAACAAGTACAGATATGTTGTGAAAACAACAAAAACAGCTAATATTTCCTTTTTATTTTAGTTCTTCATTGGCTCAAACATGTCTTCCAACTTTTGCCATGGAGTTGAATATTTTTATCTGGAATTGGTTTTAGAAGTGGTGACTTTTGTTTGCCTTTTTAATATATAGAATATTTGTGAGCCAAACTATTAAAGCTTAATTGAGAAGAAGCTTTGCTTTTGAACTTACACTTTGCAAAAACAGCTTAAAGAAATTATTTAGAATCTCTAAATCAGAGTGTCTCCACCTGGACACTATTGATATTTTGGGCTAGGTAATTTTTTGTTTGGGGTACCGTCTTGTTCATTGTATGATGTTGATTAGCATCCCTGGCCTCTACTCACTAGATGTTAGTAACATGCCCTTTTACCCATGCCTCCCCCCTCCCTCAAGCTAGGACAACCAAAAAATATATCCAGACATTGACAAATGTCTCTGGGGAGCAAATTTCCCCCTCCTCATTGAAAATCACTGCTTCAGGTAAAATGAATAACTTAAGAATAAAATGAGCAGAGCTTCCATAAATTGGTACTATCTGTTAAATATTCAGAACTATTTTAAAACAGTCATTAAGATGTCAGTAATTTATATTTCAATTATACTAAAATTGTAATTTTTAAATTTTGAAGTTTTGCAGTATTGCTTATACTTTCACTGTTCTTTCTGGATAGCAACAATCAATGCTGAGTGTGAAGTGTTACTTTTTTTCTCATGGACATGTAAATTGTTTTGTGTGACCATTAAATGGAAATGCCACGAAAGCATCCCAAACAAAGATTAATAGTAAAATTGGCTGAAATCCATTTCCCAGTTTACCTCTGGCTGTCCGAGGAATACAAAGTCATTAGTTTCACTTTCTCTCACTTTTCCATCCTAAGACTATATAATATGCCTTCTTCTTTAAGCCATAATTTCTTACTGACATGTTTTACAGATAGGGCATTGGTTCCTAAGAAATCAATAATGTATGATCATTACTGGAAATCCAAAGTACATGCTTTGAATAATTGTGAGGTAAGAAGGCCTGAGGCTTTATGGCAAATCACATATAGGAATGCTTATAACATTATCCATCATTAAGATTTTTTTTAAAAAACCTGTGATTCTAATTGATATTTTACCTGAGACTATTTTAACAGCACTTAAAGAACTCACTCATTAATGAGATACTGAATTTGGAATTTGCTTGTGGACTTTAACTCATACCACACTGTAACTTTGAGCTTGCCTTTTCTTCTTATTCACCAAAAAGAAAAATACATCCATAGCCATTTGTTTTGGGATGTGATCATTGATTTATATCACTTTTTAAAAGAATATCTCACCTCAAGGTATGTATTAATTATCTATTAGATGCATGACAAATTGTCCCTAAATTTAGCAGCATAATATAATGAAAATAGTTAACCATGTCACACATGGTTTCTACAGATCAGGAATTTTGGAGTGGTTTAGCTGAGTGGTTTCGGTTCAGGATCTCTCATGCAGTCATGGTCAAGATGTTGACATGATCCACATTCATTGGAAGGCTTGACTAGGACTGGAGAATCCTCTTCGAAGACTCACTCACATGACTGGCAAACCCTATGCCAGCTGTTGGTGGGAGGCTTTAGTTCCTCTCAACCTATTAATAGATCTCTTTCAGGGCTACTAGGGTATCCTCATGGTATGACAACCAGATTCTTTAGAATGAATGATCCAAGCAAGATCAAGGAGGAAGCCAGGCTGCTTTTTATGACCTGACCTCAGATATCACACTCCATTATTTCTGCAATATCCTATTGGTTACAGTATGATACTCCAGGACCTCTGAGAAACAGACATTAAGATGAAATTAAATGTGCATGAACTTCATTGGGTGAAACTCATTTTAGTGAAAATGGGGAAGGAGCGAGTAGACTCTAGGAGAATTGACAGTTCCTCAAAACACTGACAGACTATGCAAGTCTGCATCTTAGTGAAGGGAAGAGAGAAGGATAGGGGTGGAAGCATCTTAGTTTGCAGTGTAGTTCTTAGGAAGGTTTGGCAAAGCACATCTCCCAGGAACAGGCCTGCTTAAGTATCTCAGCTGTAGTGTGTCAGGCTGAGAGAAGCATGCAGGAAGTGTAACTTTGGTATAAATATGATGATAGGCTTCAGAGCACAGTAGATGGGTCTCTCAATCAATAATGTAACTTGTAGTAGAAGGTCTACAACGTGCATTCTCATAGTCGTCACAGTCGACCTTTTGCTCCACACAGCTTTAATTCTCCACACAATTTTGGAAAGTAGCTAGTCTATGGTTCCTGTGGGCCTCTCTTTCTGAGGAGAAACTTAGAACAGGAAGGTTAGTGAGACAAACTACAGTACCCAACTCTGCAGTTGATCTTAGGACCACAATTAGAATTTATCTCCACCTTCCTCCACTGTTCATTATAAATCCCCCTCACCTTCAGCAATCACTTTGGCAGGTGATGGGATCCAAACCTTCATTCTTGGGGTGGTGGTCTGAGTCCTTGATAATCATGCTCTTCTCAGTCTGCAATTTCTGCACTTGTCTGTTCACAATTACAATGGGTCAAAGATGTGAAAGGAGATACTGAGCGGGTCATCTGGGTTCTTCACGTTTCTTTTCTTGTCCCCATTGTGTAAAGGAAGCCCTGCTGCTTAGGCTCAATTATGCCTGCCAGTACGGTGACTCCTTATCTTCCCTGCTGGTCCCTGGGCTCAAGTAAATGTGTCCTGTTGGCAGCTAAAATATGTAGCTCAATGGAACATTCTCTGTGTTCTCTGGCAAGAGGGTGCCCCCTTTGGGCACCAGAGTCTCCAACACTGTAGATCCCAGAGTTGGCTCAGTGGGAACAAGAATCACAAAGTACCCAAGTGGGTTGTTGGGAGTGATGGTAAGCGAGGTCACTCCATATTCTATCTTTTAGTTCTAAAACTGATGTGTTCTTCCTATTAGGGACATAGCACCATATAGGAGTGTTTGATTTAATGAATATACTTCATCTTGAAAGATGGTACCCTATCCTTTCAGAATCCTGCCTCTGATTTCATGCTTCATTTGCACTTTTAGAAACCCAGTCCAGAATTCTGTGAAGTTAGCTAGTTCTGGATGGTATGGCATGTTGATCACACTGCTGCACCTCTTTTATTGTGGAGTGTGTCTTCTGGTCAGACACAATAGTATATTGGATTTCTTGCCTCTGGAGTAGGTATTCTGTAAACCCCTCAATAGTGGTGTAGGCTGAGGCTCTGTGAGCTAGAAAGGGATACCCATACCTAGAATGGCTTTCTATTCCTTTGAGACAAACTGCTAGTCCTTCCAAGACAGAAGGGGCCTTATGTATTCAACTTGGTTTCCTTTAGGAATAATGCCATTTAGGGAGCTTGGTGTTGGTTCCTGTTGCTGACACATTGGACATTCAAAGGCATCAGTAGTTAGATTAGCTTTGATAAGTGGGAATCTATGCTGTTGGGTGTACATACAGTCTCTACCACTAGGGCCTCTGTGTGTATGTGCCCATTGTGTCAGTTCTGGGCTGGCTGATATTAACTGGTCAAGTCCTTTTGAGTACTTCATTTTTCAGTGCCTCTCTGGTAAGCATTAATGTGTGATACAGAAATCTTCATTCTCTGTGTCCTCACCTACATGTTCATCCATATGCCTCTATTAATCAAATTCACAACTCCCTGTGAGTAAATCTTCCTTGGATGTTCATCTAACATTGCTGGTTGTCGTGGTAATTGTGGTCTCCTAGATTCTAGGAGTTAAGCCCTGCTCCTTTTCCTCTGTTACTTCAGAGACCTGTCATCCTCATGGAAATTAACAAACCCAGCTCTGAGACCACCTCTCCTACCATCATCCCTGGTCTGCAGAATGGAGCCACCACCACTTCCTAGTGATGCTGTTGCCCCTGTCAGGGCACAGAGGCACATTCTTGATGGCCTTGATGAATGGTGTGTCTTTTGGACCCTCCTCTGGGAACACTATCCTTGGCTGGGTCTTTTGACCTTCCGTAACATAGTCATTCCAGTCTTACCACCTCCCTGAGACTTTATATTTCTTCCTATATTGTATTACAGAGTAGCTCAGGCATTAGCACCTCATTCAGCATGGGCTATTGCTTTCTCTAAGAACCACACCTAGAAGAGTCTTTGCCCTCTTCCCTGGGATATTTGCTACAATGTTATAACCCATGTCCCAAGGAAGTCCCCACAAGATAATTAATTCCTGTTTTTCCAGTCTTACTGGCCTCTTCGGATAAAATGCTCTTAAAATTCAATATCAGGAGTGCTCACTGGCTCTTGCCAGTATATGACAGCTAATTTTTACAATTCTATTTTATAGTCTATTCTCATTCTTTGAAGGTCCAACATGTTCTCAGCTGATTATGCTAGGATTCAATTCCTGCTATTAGCCTGGCAGCCAGGAGAGGAGGTGTGTGTAATTTCTGAGAAGGGCCACTTCTTTCTTCATGGGAAATAATTCTCATCAGCATCTTCTAGCACAGAGGAAGTGCTAGGTCTTACTGAGGAAGGGTGAGCTATGTCTGCAGTCCCATAAGATGTGTTAGAGAGTGACTGCAGGGTTAACATCCTCAGAGGCATCTATCCAGATATCTCCATTCAAAGCTTCAGAGATTTCAGAGTTTCCCCGACAGGTTCTTGACCTTTATATAACTGGCCTGCCTTGAAATTCAAACACTTCTGCAGTTCTGTGATCATAACAATTAGATTTTCTGTCTGCCATTCAGCTATGCCTTCCCTTATACTGCAAGACATTAGAGCTTTGAAAGCAGACGACAGAGGATCTGTGGCTCTAACACTTAGCCATGAACTACTTATTGATGGCCCTTAATCTCTTATTATCCTTTTGCAGAGTGTCAATACAAATTAACTTTAGCCAGCCAGTTCTGCTGTCTCTGTAGACATTGTTTGCTCCAAAGTTTTCAATGCCTGTGTAATTGTACCTGTCATAGCATTCTTTTCTACAGGGATATTTTCTAAGGTCAGCCTTGCTAATATATTTAGCAATTGAGACACCAACTTGTGCCAGTGATTATACGTGACCTGCCTACAAATCTGGTGTTCTCGTAGCTCCCAAGATGGTGGAAAAGCCAGTTCCAAATTCCTATCTTATCACCTGCTTTCTTGGACCACTCTTGGTCCCATTTGTGCTAATTTGGGTTCTTTGAGAAGAAGAATCACTAGAGGCCATCTTGTGGACTGGCTATCACTAGGTACTAACTACTAAAAAATAGCAAAGTAGTTAAATATAACTATTTATTAAGTATAGTGGAGATTGAAAAGATAGCATTTGGATATTAATGGGAGGCTACAGTAAAAATCAGAAAAGATTGACGATAAACTTAATGGCAATTCAAATAATAGGAAAATATAGAGCTATTGGTTTATAAACATGGATACCTAAGTATAGAAAAATTAAAAAGATTCATAAATTAAATTCACTGAGAAAGATATTGGCAGGAGTTAATACTTAAAGAATAGGTTATATATATTTGATAAGATAATTAGTAATAATATTGAACTGTCCCAAACAAAATGGACTAAATGTGTGTGCAAACACAAGAGAATAATAAAACAATAAGTATAATCAATTCATATTCCAACTTTTGTTTAATGTGACAGACTTACTGACAATTCCATTGGTATATATTTTATGTTTTATTTGGGATTGGTAAGGACAGAAAGAGAGGGAGAAAATTTGAGCTAAAAGGAAAGAAATGAAAGAAAAGGAGGGATGAGAGATGAGATTAAGCAAGGAGAAAATAAACTAAGGAGAAATAATATTAAAATGAAAATGACAGCTAATATTTACTAAGTGTTATTTACTATGTTCAGGCTCAGCGCTAAGAGCTTTATGTGCATTATCTCTTTGAATCTCAAAGAAATTTTGTGGATTAGGTATTATCAATCCCACATGAGGAAATGACACATCAAAGAGGGAACATGACTTTTTCAAGGTCACACCATAATAAAAGGATAAAGTCAAGATTTAAATACAGTTTCATTGTCTGAAAATCACAAGTTATTTTTTATTTCAGAATATTACAGAGGTATAAAAATTGCATAAATTGCTTTTGTACAGGTTGAATCAAAGTTATAAGCATGCCCATCATCCAGATAGTGTGCACTGTCCCTGTTAGGTGTGAATTTACTCATTTCGTCCTCCCTCTCCCACCTGCTTCATTTCTGATGAGTTTTATTTCCATATGTGCTCATAGTGTTTTTCAATTTCACTGTCTTTTTGTTGATATTGAGCACAGAGCCTGGGGATGGAGGTGATAGAGACCAGGTTGCTTCAAGAGAAATTAGTCAGATAATAATCCAGTTTCTTCTAATTTTACTCAGAGTAAAGGTCATAGTCCTAAAAATGGATTTTTCAAGGCCCTATAAAATCTGAAACCCTCCATCTCTCCCACCTCCCCTGCCTTTTATGCCACTATATCTCTGTGCTCATCCCCTGCATCTAGGGTCAGTAAAGCACTGCCTTCAGGCCAAGTCCAGTCCATAGCCGCTTTAGTACAGCCCATTAGCTAAAAATGTTTTTTATTAGTATATTTTTAACTGGTTACAAAAAATTCAAACACAAAATAATATTTAATGACATGAAAATATGCAAAATTATAATTTTAGTATCCAGAAATAAAGTTTTATTGGAACACAGCTACTTCTCCATTTTCATATTATCTATGGCTGCTTTCATACTACAACAGCAAAATTGAGTAGTGACACAGATTATATGGCCATTAGTCTAAAAATTTGCTATCTAGCCCTCTACAGAAAATATTTGATGATCCCAGGACTAGATATTCTCTAACTGGCTCACTTGGCTCTAGCAATATTGGTAGTTCCTCTAATGTTCTTGCTCAGGGTCCTTGACATGGCTACCTCTTTTTTAAAAATATTTATTTATTTATATTTTTTATTTCAGAATTTTACAGGAGTACATACATTTTGGTTATATGATTTGCTTTTGTAGAGTTTGAGTACAAGTTATAAGTGGGCACTTCAGTGAGTTAGTATGCATTGTACCTGTTGAGTGTGAATTTCCCCATCTCCTCCACCTCTTTCCCATGAGTACATGTGGTGTTTGTTTTTTTCATTCTTGTGATCCTTCAGTAAAAAGAATGGCCTCCAGTTTCATCTAGGTTTTTACAAAAGATACTAGATGGCTGAGTAGTTCTCCATGGTATACATATACCACATTTTATTAATCCACTCATATATTGATGGGCACTTGGGTTGATTCCACATCTTTGCAATTGTGAATTGTGCTGCTATTAACATTCAAGTGCATGTCTCTTTTTAATAAAATGTCTTTTTTTTTACTTTGAGTAAATACCTAGTAGTGAGATTGCTAGATAAAATGGTAGGTATACTTTTAGTTCTTTGTCAATGACATACTACTTTTGATAGAAGTTATACTAGTTTTTAGTCCCACCAGCAGTGTATAAGTGTACTTTTCTCATATCCTCACCATAAATCTATGAATCAGAACAGAGAACACAGGTATGAATCCATCTTCATATTGTCATTTAATATTTGACAAAGCAGACAAAAACATACACTGGGAAAAAGAATCCCTATCCAATAAGTCTTGCTGGGAAAATTGGATAGCTACATGTAGATGCTGAAATTAGATATACACCTCTCATAAAAAATTAATTCACGATGGATAGCAGACTTAAACCTAAGGCATGAAAATATAAGAATTCTAGAATAAAATGTTGGAAAAACTCTTATAGACATCAGCCTAGGCAAAGAATTTATGAAGAAGATTCTAAAAGCTGTTGTGATTGTGAGTAAACTCACAACTAATGTATGTGAAGTGTACTGTACGGGAGAAGGGCATGCTTGTAGCTCTGGCCCAGGCGAGCAAGGGCAGTATATGTACCCAAAATGTTTGTACTCCCATAATATTCTGAAATATAAAAAGACCCCAAAGCAATCACAGCAACAAGGAAAATAAATAAGTAGAACCTATTCAAATTAAAAAGCTTCCACACAGCCAAAGACACAATCAAAAAAGCAAACAGACAACCTACAGAATGGGAGAAAATACTTGCATGCTGTACATCTAATAAAGGGCTGATAACCCAAATCTACAAGGAACTCAAGCAAATCAGCAAGAAAAAAAAAAAAAAAAAAAAAAAAAAAAAAAAAAAAAAAACAGCCTGATTTAAAAGTAGGCAAAGGACATGAACAGAAACTTTAAAAAATAAAATAAAATAAAATAATGACTGACAAACACATGAAAAACTGCTCAAGTTCCTTAATCACTAAGGAGATTTAAATCAAAACCACAATGAAATATCACCTAACTCCAGTGAGAATGGCTTTTATCAAAATGTCCCAAAACAATGGCTACCCCTTTCATTTGGAATACTCTTCCTCTGGGTACCAAGATATCAGTGTGGCTTCCTTCTCACTTCATTTAGGGCTTTACTCAAATACCACCTTCTTATTGAAGTCTACCCTGACCATTTTATTTAAAACGGAAATGTATCCACCCTACATTCATCATTCCCAGCTCCCTTTTCCATATATTTTTTTTTGGATATATTTTTTCCATAACACTTATTATCTTTTAAAATATTAATAATTAACTATTGATCATATTTGTCTTCATTGCCTGTCTCTGCTCAATGGACTATGGACTCCGTGAGGCAGACATTTTCATTTTATTTACCGATACATTCTCAGCTCCTAGAATAATGTCTGACATATGGTAAATATTCAATAAATATTTGATGAAGGAAGGAAAAATAAGAAAGCATCTGGCAAAGCTCATCTGATTCTGAAACAAGGCTTGAGGTTAAAGAGAAGAAGTGGTACTCATACACCAGGGAGCTTCCATTTTAAAGATGAGACAACTGAGGCCAAAGAAGTTCTTATAAATCACACTCTCATAAACCTATAGTCTGAAAAGACTAAAGTATTAATGTTCATTTTTAATTTAATTTTAAACACTCATGTTTGTTAGATTTGGGAAGACTGTCATGCACCAAGCTGCATTTCTTACTCCCTCAGCATAGGCATTTAATGTTACTAGAGGAATTCCAGAAACCCATTTAAGTATCAATGCACACACCAGCCACAGCTCAGAAATTTTAACATTCAAAGTTTATTTATTTATTTATTTTGGTTAAGAGATACTGAGTGCTTCTTTAAAAGTATAAACATTCAAGGGAATAATAGCATTAAGAATTTATTAGTCATACACAATTTATTGTGAATTAGATTTTCTCCCTAGTACCATTTTCTTAACCTGGTACTGAAAAAAGGAAATTCTGATGGTTAGGGTGGGATGGATTGAGGTGAAAAAAGTGCAGACAAATATACTAGGTATTCTGAATTGTTTATTGTGGAGAGAAGCTAGAGACAAGAATAAATTTGGTTGCCTCTTGACAATCAAGACACCTGGATAAATAAGGACAATGAGTACTTAGATATGAGGACACCCTCAAGGGAAAGTGACTTGAAAGGGACAGAGAAATACAGTAAACTAAACTTCAGTTTTGGCCACAAGTTTACCATGTCTTTTGGCATTTCTATGTTTGACCAAACACTGTGAATGATAATTTTTTCAATAGCCTCTTTACATGAATAAAAGGATAAACTTTCACCTCATTGCTTAAATATATTCTTAGGTATTTCCTTTTCTTTGTACCTATCGTGAAAGGTATTGGGTCTTTGATTTGATTCTCACCTTTACTATTGTTGGTGTATAGGAATGGTACTGATTTGTACATTGATTTTGTAACTTGAGACTTTGCTGAATTTATTTACCAATTCCAGGAGTCTCTTGGAAGAATTTTTGAGGTTTTCTAGATATAAGATCATATTATCAGCAAAGAGCAATAATTTTACCTCCTCTTTTCCCATTTGGATACCCTTAATTTCCTTATCTTGCCTGATTGCTCTGGCTTGGACTACCAGCACTGTGTTGAATGTAAGTGGTGACAGTGCCCACCCTTGTCTTGCACCAGTTCTGAGTGGGAATGCTTTCAACTTTTCCCCATTCAGTATGATGTTGGCTGGGAGTTTGTCATATATGGTGCATTCAGAAACTCTTTTTTAGGAAATAACTTCCTAAATTTATATTGCAGCTATCACATGATCTTAGTGATGATTTCACTTTAGTAGGATACATCATTTGCTATCTATGTAGATGCTCCAACTGTTAAAAAAGAAAGATACACTATTTTTTAAAAAAATAGTATTGGACTATGAGGAAAAAAAAAAGAAATAAGAAAAAAGAAAAACCCTGCATTCTGGCCCTTGATCTGTTACTTATTAGTCACGCAATTTTTGCAAGTCACATAGCATCTCTGAGATTGTTTCTTCACTTATAAAAAATAAAACAATTGTCCTTGCCCTACCTAAGAGCAAATGAGGTGTTTGGGAAAACACCTAGAGAATGTAAAACAGTGTTAGAATTATTGTTAATAAAGTATAGAATCTTGAGGCAAACAGGTAACATGAAAAAAATTTAAAAATACATAATTTTGCATGCCAATGCAATAAAGTAAACTATAAATACGTTTGGAATTAAACTATTTCAGGCACTAAAATACTGATATTTGAGAATCTTGTTCACCACTATTTACAAAGCTCAATTCTAGCTTCCAGATTCCCCTGAGAAAGAGGCTGTTAGAACAATAAATTAGATTTTCTGGCCTTTCTCTTCTGTGAGTCTAAATACCAGAGACAAAAGATATGAAATAAAAACACATGCAGCTTTTCCTGTGGAACTAATGTGTGTGAAAAGCAGTGTCTGCATTTGATGTGTGGCAAAAACAAATTTGAACAGTGGAGGGAAGAATCAGGATTAGGTGCCACTGGCTGTTTGCCCTCTTTTCAGGGTGACTGCACCACATGAGTTTTATTTTCCATTACCTTGACACCTTTGAGCTTAAACTGGTCTACTATGAGCTTTGGCCACACATAAAGTGCCTCCGGGCAGTTTCCTTATGCTACATATTGTCTGTTTTTTGTTGTTGTTGTTGTTGTTTGTTTGTTTGTTTGTTCTGTTCTTGTCAAAAAAAAAACAAAAAACAAAAAACGATTTCCCAAGTGACATGATTACTATAGCCCACCATTTAAAGATACAGAAATCACACTGTTTTGCCCAGTAAACAGAACTTGTATGAAATTAAAATGTGTTATATAGGAGGACTGGTTGTTTAGCCAGACAAATACAGAAACACATATATTTTTTTGAAACAAGTAACATTTGATGCCTGCTGTCAATTTCCTGGATTCTGCCTATCATTTTGGCTATGGGTTGGCACTTCAAAACTGAGTGCAATTGAAGCCCATCTCCATTCTGTGATTGTTGGCATGCATTGGCAGGTATCTTTCTGACAGGTGTCATCCAGCCCTTCCTATATAATGGTATTTCTTGTTCCTTCTGGGCATTTTGCCTCTGGCATCTTTCTCCAGTAACTTCTTGTTTCCTTCTATGGCCAATTTTTTGAAAACTGTATTGTTTCTGATAAGCTTCTTTCTATGAGGGGAGAGCAGGGGACATGTGGCCTTCGAAATATCATTTTTATAAGGACATGCCATCTGTAGGTCAATGATGGAGTATAGGTGATGGAGTTGCTGAACTTGAAGAGAAAGACACTACATGGTATCAAAAAGAGAGACAGGCCCCAGCCCCTTTTGAAGTAGCTCCTCTTCAATAAGGAAATGACAGCCACGTTTTTCAATTGGCATGGCTTTCTAGGGTTGACTTTCCTTGTTTGCATTCCCAGATTTGCTTCCTGTGGGGGCAGGCTAAAACCTCCCCCTGACATTTCCAGAGTAGCCATTTTGTTCTAGGACTGAATGTAGGGCATGTGTAGGCAATCAATGTGGTTTCTTAATCCAGGTTAAACTGGTATTAGAAATCTCTCTGAGTCTGATGATATTATTATAATTTTACTTAGTCTTTTTTTATGATTTTACATAAATATTTTAATGGGAAAATCAGAGAGGACGTATCAGACATTGCTATCTTGCCATCTTAACCACTTCGGTAGGAGTGGTGACTATAGTCGATAGCCACAGATGAACATGCACAGCCGAGCATCGACTTCAGCTGACAGCTGTGATATGAAGGCACACAGCCCAGTGTTGACTTTAGCGTTAATAACAAAACTTTACTTTTCTAATTTTTCATTTATCAAAATAAAATTGTGAGCATTTAAAAATAATGTAATGAAAACATATATGTATATGTTATCTATTCTGATTTACATTACAAGTAAAGCTGCCTATAAAGTAAAACAAGCTTTCAGTGCTTTAAAGCTTTCCTCATCACACAAGAGCAAAACTGATTCGTCATCAATGCACAGCACAAGCTACAGTGTGGACTAGTGGCCGGTGAGCACTGTATCGAAGTGGCTAACCTGCCATTAATAATTACTTATGTGTCATGTTCCTCTTTTTTCCTCCTATTGTCTGCTTTTTAATAGTTTTGGTGCTTATTAATACCCTCCCTGTGTTTCCCCTGGAATAATGTGTTTTTACTCTTGAACATAATTGATCCTGTCTTGTGAGCAGTTGCTTAATGGTGTACTGCCACCCACAGCAACTTTCATTTACTTTCATTTACCTCGGAGATTATCATCACCACTTGCTGAATAATGACAAAGGTTATCAGGATTTAGATTCAGTAATCTGGCTTCCTTCTTATAAGATCCTCGAGAATGGGCACCCTGTAATTCTTGCTCAATGCTGTTTTGCCAGCATTGGCATAATGCCTGACATATGATAGGCAACTAATAAATACGTTGAATGATTTTTTTATGTTTCTGAAAAGTGTATCTCAAGCACAAAGATTATAGTGAGGCTCTGGAGGCTCTGTGTATTTCTGGGTAAAAAGTATATAGAAAAAGAGGTTGTTATTAAATGGTGGAGTGTAGGTAGCGATATCTAGATCTACATCTAGAAATCTAAAATTTCTTTCTTCAGAAGCTTCAGAACTATGAATTTGAGACTAGGAAATCAGGATGACAGAAATTTAAAGTTTAGCTTCAGCTTAATGTTTCACTCTTTTCAAAAGTCTGTTGCTATGATTTGAGACCTACCTTAACCTACGCTATCCCCCAAAGCAAAGCATGAGTCATGGACTTTTGTACAGATAGTTTATTTTTGGAAACAATTCCAAGGATGAAGAGTGGGTTACTGAGACAAACGAAGCAAGGCATCTTGTTTCCAAGAAAAACAGAATGAACAGAGAACAAAAAGTAGAGAGTAACATTTATTTATTAAACCTTGTATTTACATATCTGGGGATAGTAGAGTAAATAGAAGAAATAAGGATATTCAGAGTGACCAAGTCAAAGAAGAAAAAGAAGGTAAAACCCAGAAAAGTTGGTTTTATTATTTGCAAACACCAATGATGATGGGGAGCAAGGGTAAAACATGGATTAAATAAGTTATAATTTAATTTTCCTGGTAGGACTTATCATTCCCTACCCATTTCACTCTGGACCTCATCTCTCCTCCTTCACACCCCTATCTTCTTTCTCCTAGAATACACACAGACAAACACACACACACACACACACATTTTTGCAGGTGCCCAAGAAAAAGAATTTAAAAGGCAAGGGTTTTTTTGTAATTTGTTTATTTTTAGAGACAAGGTCTCACTATATTTCCCAGGCTGGGCTTGAACTCCCAGACTCAAGAGATCCTCCAATCTCTGCCTCAGGACTCAGCCTCCAGAGTAGCTGGGACTACATGCACACACTGCCATGCTCAGCTTAAAAGGTGGGTTCATTTCTTATTAGAAGGTCAATCTTGATTTCCCTTGAGACATCCTGAGTTTTCTTCTATCTGGGTTTGAGGCACCATCTTAATTCTGTTATTCATTAAAATAGCCCCTAAATTTTAAAGCAAAAATTTCTGGTTCTATACTATATGTCACTGAGGTATGGGTGCATTTTCAAATCTTGCCCAAGCCTTAGGTAATCTATTCTTGTTATTTGAGCAGAGTCTTCGAGTGATAATTAACATTTCAACACTTCAGTCCAAAAATGTATAGTAAGTGCTTACTATGATCTACTAACTAACCTGGAGGAAAGAAGTACATAAATAAAGCATGGTCTTTGTTCTTTAGGGAGCTAACATAAACAAATAGCCATACAACAATAATGTATTGTGAAGCAAGGAATGAAAATAGGGCCATTTTTGAGGTTTCTAAAATGAGTTACTGGGCAGATAGAGATGACATTAAGATATGGAGTAAAGAGGAGTTTTGTTAACAGAAGACCCTATGGTTTCAGACTTTGTTACTCTGAGGTGCCTATAAGACAGGCATAGTTGTCTGTCTAGTTGTTATTAATGGATATGGGTCAAATTTTTAGTTTAGAATAGAGATGTAGAGGCTAGATATTTAGAAGCCATTGGTATATGGATGATAGCTCCAGTTAATAGACATGGGTGAGAGTGTCAAGAGAGATTGTGTAGAATTAGGAGAGAGGTGGTTTGAGGATGGAACCTTGGGGAGCTACAGCACTTAAGGGTCAGGAAGAAAAAGAAGAAGAAATGAAGGAGAACAATTAATCTATTACAAATATATGAGGAAAGGCACGATTGACTGTTTTCCAGGGAAGCCAAGGAAAGAAAGTTGTTCTAAGAAAGCAAAGTCAACAGAATCAAATGCCTATGAGAGGGATCATGTAGAGAGAGAACTAAAAAGAGACCATTTAATTGGAACATCAGATCAATGGTATCAGTAGAATTGTGAAGGTGGCAGTCAGATTAATGTAGGATGAAGAGTGTGTGAGAGGTAGGTAGTCTTCTCTTTCAAAAAGTTTAGTGTTATGGTAAGCAGAACTATGACAGAGAAGTGGAGTTGAGGGAAGACTTTGTTGTTGTTATTGTTGATGCTTTTCTTAAGGAATACTTGAACATGTTTGGATGGAGAGAGAAAAAAAGACAGAAAAGAGGAAAAGAAAGAGAAAATAAATCTTGTAGTGTGTAGGGAAGGATGAGATGAGGAGTAAGGTGGAAAAGTTTGTCTTGGTAGGGCAGGAGGATATTGTCCACTGGGACAGGGAAGGAAATAAGGTTTTCAGTGAACTGAGAAAGCATAGTAAGTATATAGAGAAAAACATTACATGAGGTATAGGTAAAATGACATGAGGACATACACTATTATATCTTTTTTTTGTATTAATACTAGGGGACAAAAATAACAATTTTAAAAATTATTTTCTAAAAGTCATTGATATAATTTATAAAATTTTTGTTATGGAAACTATGGATTCCTATATGGCAAGTTGTTTCACATTTCGGTAACTTTTAATTTGGTTTTATTGCTGATAATTTTTGGAAAGCACAGATTCTTTTTAATATTTTCAACATAAAGCTCCTTTATCTTAAAGTGATTAAATGGGACTGAATTTGAAGTTCACTAGTTCACTATATTTTAAATGTTCATGTGTCTTTCACTAAATGATAATGATTACATAAAATTTACCATAGCAGGAAAAAAAGAATACTGTTGATACTCTATAGGCTATACCTTTCATGAAAAAGAAATATTCTAAATTTATATGGAGAATGTTTCAAATAAGAATTTTAATGACATGAGAAAGTCAACATAGGATTTAAGATGACAGTTTTTCAGCCAAATCAATTTATTTTGAATGTTTTACCCCCATCAGAACCCCAGTGATAGAATATCAGTAATCCTCCTTTTTTCCTTAGATATTTGATGCTTTCTTCCTAAGACTTTTTTATTTGAAAAGCTGTTTTAATAACTTTCTTGTCATGCATTATACGTTCACCCAAAATGTTTCTCAAGCTACTCAAAAAAATTTAAAATGTCTTCCTTCGTAATATTTGTTCTTGATAACATAAGTCCAACCAATAAATGAATTCTAAAGTTCCTGGACTTTCACATAAATGAAATGTCAGGTGAAGCATCTTGCTTATAACAGGAAAAAATAGATGGGAGAATTGAAGAGAAATAGTATGCATTTTTAGAAAAGAACATTATTACATTTCAAAGCGAGTGTCTTTTTATTATATGGATTTAGCTATTTCCTTCTGTAAATTACATTTGTGTTTGTTTTACTTTGCAGCAACTTACTATAGCCCATGCTTTTCAATTGCAACATTCACTGCATGAAAAAAAAATGATGAGGCATGAGTAGAAACAATCAATTGTATTTATTAGAAGAATGTTATAAAAAGGTATACAGTTTCTTATTTGGAAATATCAACAAAATGCAACTATGTTGAAAAATTTGGCATTGGAGCATATTCTCCTATAGCAGAAATTGTTTAAGTAATATATGTTGCTTCATTTGACATCTAACTGAAATCATGTATTTAACATTAGTTAATTATATTTGGATTATATGCAGAGTACTGACGACTTAGGTCTTCCCCCAAAAATGTTTAATGTAATAAAACTTTATATTCCAGAGAAAAAATAAAATAAACAAGTTGGAAATGTGATTATTTTTATTTTAATTTACCTTTTCTTTAGTACTGTGTTAATTTATAGCTATGTGTTTGGTGCTTAGTACTGCTAACACATTTAGTATACATGTGGTAGGCACTGTTCTGAGTACTCTACAAATATGCATTATTTAACTTTCATGACCACCTTAATGAGGTAGATAATGCTACCATCCCAATTTTGCAGATGAGGAGAATGATGCATGGAATGGTTAAGTAATTTGCTCAAGGTTACACAGCCGTTAAGCTGTAGATCTGAGGTGTGGAAGCAGGAAATGTATGTAACCTTAACGTTTATACCCCCATAATATGCTTAAATTAAAAAAAAGAGTACCCAAGAAGCTAATGGAGTTTTGGTCTTTTAGTACAATGGCCTACTGTATTTTTGAATGAATATGCGCAAGACAACATCCAATTTCTCTTATTTCAATTAGAATTCTCCTAGCTGTTTATGACATTAAGGAGAAGAAAGCATAATGGCCCACTTTTCTGACCTTTTCCTTAAATTAGAAAGCCCATTCTTTGCTTTCCTTATAAGGAAAGCCATACATGATAAAGTAACTGGTTTGGTTTCTCTTTCAATGTATACTGCTTCAGAACTAATTTCTTTTAGTTGTCTAAATGAAATTCCTCCAAAATGAAGAAAAATAGGAAAACTAGCAAATGAAATACCCTTGGTAACAGAAAAAGATACCAGTTTTAAAAAAAAATCATTATGTTAGCTCCCTGCTAAGTGGCTATGTTCTCTTCACAAGTCTCCCAAAGCTTCTCCAAATCCACAAAGGATCTTATCCTAGACAATTGTGCTTTTTTCTTTCTTTCTTCTCAGTTAGCTTCAATCCTTGATCTGTTACCACAACTTCTTTAAAAATTCTTGCCATCATTAAAGAATAGATTTTTAATGTTCTCACAACAAAAAAGTTGGGGAGATGATGCATATATTAATTAGCTTGAGTGAATCTTTGTATAATGTATGCATAGATCAAAACATCACATTGTATCCCATAAATATACACAAATGGTATTTGTCAATTAAAAATTTAAAGACACACTCCAGTAATAAAACAGAGCAGTCTATGTAAAGTATGTGTCCATGAAGATATGACAATGTCTGACACAGGTGAGCACTCAAATAGATGCTACCTGTCATGTCCAGTCAGGTTATGTGTATGGCATATTTGTTGTGTCAGTGAGTCTGTGTGTGTTCTTATTTTTATTAAAAAGGTTATTTCTGCATATGAGTTTATTTTGTGTATGTCCATCCATCAATTGGGGGAGGGATCACCTCAAGCTCTCTTGAGAATAAGACAGGTACTAAACAAACATATTAATAAATAAAAGTGATACATTCATTATGTAAAAAACCTTGCCATTATTTACTTCTAGGACACTGTCGTCTTGTTCTTCTGTTTCTCAGTCTAGTGCATTCTTGATGTCTGCCAGCCTCTTTTCTTTCTTCTATCCTTTAATTCTGGACATCCTTCAGGGTTTAATCTTAGATCCTTTAACACTTCAGAGATTTCATCTCTCAAAAAGCTTTAAACTACCACCTGTCAACCAAAATCTAAACTTTGGCCATGATCATTTACTCTTGTCCCAGATAGCTGGCTTACTCTCAATATTTTGCAGCACTTCAACAGGGCATATTTATTTTCATCATATTAATTTGTACTTGTGTTAATTTTTTAACCTTTCCTTAATTTAGCCTGCATTTTAAAGACCATGATCATCTCTAGAGCAAAGACAGTGTTCCACTTCTTTTGCATCTGAGGCTCCTAGTAATGTGTTCTAAATATAATGAATGTCTAATAATGGTGGTAAAAAGTAGTCAAATCACTTGATCTTAGTTTCACTCCATCATTTCTGAGTTTCAATCACATGTATGACACTGGCAATATGGACATAAGACACAGTTCTTAATGGAACTCACAGTTTGGGAGTGGGAGACAGATATGTAAAGAAATCCAATGAACTTGCTAAGGGGCATAAAAGAAATACAAGGCACAGAGTTAAGGCATAGCAAGTAGTGAATACTCATCACGAAGTGGAGAGGTGAGACTCAAATACCTCCTGATATTCTAGTAGGTAAGAAAAGTAAAATATTCATTTGATAGGCAGTATGATCGTAAAGAAGGCCAGGAAAAAGGCCTTAGATAATACATATCCATATAATTGAAAGCCTCCTATATTTTCTGACATGAAGTAGTACTTGAGACCAATGACAAGGCTCACCGATCAGAGCTGACTTGAAATATATCAGGGTCTTTGGGAGGTGATTTTTTCCCCTTTACAAATGGATTTCAGCTGAGTCTCATTGAATACAATAAACTGAGATGAAAATGTAAAATGTATAGTGGAAATTATTTTTTCCTAATTTTTATTCCATGGAGTTCATCTTTGAGTATATTCAAAATATTAGTAATCGTTTTGTGCCTGAAGTCAGCTTTTCTAGCATTACAGTCTAATGTGAACATCTTGGCAAATGTAGTACTACTTAGCTTTAGGAAAACTAACTGAAAACTAACTCCCATTACCACAGCACTCTTTGAAGTTTTAACTTAAATGGAAACGTAAGGATTACTGAAATCTTGCATATTTTGGTTGTTTTTTCAATTGGAAAACAGGAAAAAAAGTCTATGGATATGATCATAAATTTTGGTAAATCTTACATAAATACACAAGTAGGAAATTATAACTATAAAACCAAAGCTGGGCTTGATGCTTATAGAGCAAAGAGACTTTTTATTATTAATTTTTGCCTGAAAAAAGACTTTAAAGATTTTCTAGGGTTGCTAGGCTTAAAAATGACAGCTCTGCCTTTAGATATTTAATTGCTGCTTGGGAATAATTACTTGCACAAAATTTCTATGCCATTCTGCAAGTCTTTGCTGCCATCTGTTGGATTTCTGAGAAATCTATAAACTGCCTTCTAATGATAAAGGGAAAATGAAGCTTGAATAGAACCTAATGGAATTTTAAGGGTCATCCAGTCCAAGACTTGGCCACTTTTCAATCATTTACATTTTTAAATTACTTAAAACAAACAAACAAACAAGAAACTATCAGAGGCAAAGGTGAATGTGTGTAAAGAGTTTCTACATTTTCAAAATGTTGTTGATGGTACTAGCATCCTTTTAAAGCAAGAAAAAGTTTAGGCAAATAAATGATAGACCAAGCCAGAATGTATTAAATTTTTCAAAATTTAACCACTTTAAAACATATTTAAATCATTTCTGAACATAGGTATAAAATCTAAAAGCCCATACTTTAACAAAATCCATCTTTTGTTTCTGAGGGAGGTATCATGAGAGTAAAACAAAGGAAATCACTGGTCCTTTTCTAATTAGATTTATGTGAAGAGTATTATTTCTTTTCTTTTTTTTACAAATTGGTCTTTATGCTAATTTCATTCTCTTTCTATATCCTTCTTGCTTGTTTTTTACTGTGAAAAAAATATAAGAAAATCTGCTTTGTGCATGTAGGCATGCTGAAAATGCTCCAAAGAAGTGAAAATTTGTAGAGCTAGCAGCAAGCTATTTCTGACGGCCTCATCATTCCTTGGTTGTATTTGGAATTTGAAGAACGAACTCCCCCTTCCCTATTTTTGCCACTCCTTCTCTCCCAGATCAGCCCTTTTGGACACTATGATTTATATTTACAGCCATACTTTTGGCTTTCTAGTTATTTGCCTTTTCTGAAAGATTTGTTTCAATAAGTAAATTCATCGAGTGAAAGATTTTCCTATAAATACCCTTCTCAGAAATAAACATCCTATAGAAATCTTATATGAATTGAAAAATCTGTGCTGTCTCCAATAAATATGTAAATGTAACTAGAAAAATTCATGATCTTCTACACCATTATCCCAGTTTTAGAGCTTCTGAATAAAATGAAACAGTGTGCAGGCAAATGGCTTTCAGATCAGACACACTGTTCCTCCTACTGTACTTGTTATATGGATCTTCCACATAATATCTTAGGATATATTGTAGCAATTCAGAGCAGTAAACTCTTCTGATGTCTGCATTATGATTGTACTAAGAAAAGGTTATGATAAAATATTCACATGCAGATAAACAAATTGATATGCCAAAATTTTGCTCAGAATTGGACTGTCATATTTTATTCCTAACTCTTATTTTAACCTTGAAGAAAAGAAATACAAAAAATAGTGATGCTCTCTATATTTAAATGACAAATACTGTTTCTATACTGTGAGATATAGTAAATAATTTTATTCCCCCAAAGTAACATTTGCTTCATTTATATTGTTCACCGATTGAGTTTAAATATATCTTCATATTTAGGTATAGTGGTTTCTACAGATAAGCAGAAGTGAGATACATAAAGGAAGAAATGCTGAATAGCTGGGACAGCCCAGAATGGCAGCAATTTTGTAGTAGGAGAAGGAAATTCATAAATGTCAGAACAGATGATTAGAAGCCTTTGAATATGAGTAAATTGAAATAATGGTGTTTAAAAAACATGAATTTTAGGAATATGGTTAGATAAGTTTCTGAGGCAAAAACTAGGAGAAAAAATGAAATCCTACCTACCCTT
Organism: Mirza zaza; assembly: GCA_008750895.1. Taxonomy (NCBI): domain Eukaryota; kingdom Metazoa; phylum Chordata; class Mammalia; order Primates; family Cheirogaleidae; genus Mirza; species Mirza zaza. Next base: position 27,946 of record VSMD01122294.1, read on the forward strand.
GAACATTTTGTTTTAATTAGAGCCGGATGCTACAACCACAGAAAATGAATAATAGCAAAGAATGCTATTGGCCTAATGATGAAATTTGCCAGGCAAATGATTCATTTTAATCTTGGTTAGGGACATTAATATTATTATACAATTTACTATATCCAGAACCCAGAAAAAGAGAACTAAGAATCCTGAAGTCATTTGTCCAAAGAATTTATGACTATGTGAAACAGTCAGAATTGTAAGAGGATTTTTTCCCCTGAAGAGAATAAAACATATAATTAAAACAATAATTTTTTATGTGCTGTTTTGCTTAAAGGAGTAAATAGATACTCTCTAAGGTTCAGAAGCAAAATAGATATATAAGCATGTCTTCATCAATAACTCTAAGTGCTCAATTGAAAATTCAAGGAAACGCTTCCTGGGAAAAGACAGGTTTTTGATTTTGTTCTTTATTTATTTCAAAATTTTACAGGGGTACATAGGTTTTGGTTACATACTTTGCTTTTGTACATTTTGAGTCAAAGTTATAAGTGTGTCCTTTAGTCAGTGTGCATTGTACCCATAGGTGTGAATTTACCACTCGCTTTTCCACCATCCCTCCTACTTGATTTTCCTTGAATTTTACTTCCATATGTACAATAAAATGTTGCTCAATTAGTTCCAATTTATTATAGTACTGAGTACATGTGGTGTTTCTTTTTCCATTCTTGGGATCCTTCACTAAGAAGAGTGGCCTCCAGTTCTATTAAGGTTGTTATAAAAGATACTAGATCACCATTATTTTTTATGGCTGAGTAGTACTCCATGGTATACATATACCACATTTTCCAACGTGGTATATGTATACCACAATATACAATTAATCTAGTCATATATTGATGGGCACTTGGGTTGATTCACATCTTTGTGATTGTAAATTGTGCTGCTATAAATATTTGAGTGCAGGTGTCTTTTTTATAAAATGTCTTTTTTTCCTTTGGGTAAATACCTAGTAGTGTGAGTATGGAGATGCCTCAAGGAACTAAAAGTAGACCTGCCATTTGATTTTGTTCTTTATTGTCTGATATAATATTGGGATATTGCAGGTTAATAGGCTATTTGAAAAAATAATAGAATAATTCTCTGTTTTAACTCATTAAATGAGGATAATAATTCTGAAGATTCTTTTCTTAGTATGAGTGGTTTTCTTATGCATCTATTCATACTTTTCATAGGTTCATTAAGCTTAGGCTATGTGCAAAACATGCAAATATATATATATATATATATATATATATATATACACACACACACACACATATATATAACACTTACATCCACGTATACCCATAGGAACATACACTGTCTTGGAGACCCGTGAAAAACCACAGAAAAAGAAATCATTTATAGGAATATTTATGAATAACTTTTGTTGGTTAAAAAATTTCATTCCAAAAATAGTGCGTGATTCTTTTAAAATAATTCAGATGACACATTAATGAAATAAAAAATGTGCAAAGTCATCTGTCATCATATCCCCTATCCTAACATCCTTTCCAGAAGTAATTGCTGTTTATGTTTAGGTGTATATACCTCCAGATCTCTCTCTTGCTCACTCTCTCTCTCATGTATTAGATTATGGATGTGTGTGTTTATGAAATAGAGAGATACATATAGAAAGAGAAATATGGGGAGAATATATATTCCTCTACTTGATAATTTGGTTTTTCAGTTAGTAATTTACCATGGGCACCTAATTATTTTGGTACATATATAATAGATCTACTAAATTATTTTTAAAACCTGCATACTATCCAAAGGTATAAATAGACCATTTCATTTTTAATATTTTTCATTACAAATAAAGATTGTATATAGTTATGATGTACAATATGATGTTTTCATATATGTATACACTGTGGAATAATTAAGTCAAGGTAATTAATTTATCCATCATCACACATACTTATATTTTGTGAAGAGAACATTTGAAATCTGCTCTCTTGCATTTTCAAGTATATAATACATTATTTACTATAGTCAGCATGTTGTACAATAGATCTCCAGAACTTATTTCTATTTAAGTGATATTTTGTACTCTTTCTTTTATTTCAAAATATTAGGGGATACAAATAATTTTGGTTACATGAATTGCTTTTATAATGCTTGACTCATGCTTACAAGAGTGCCTGTCACCCAGATACTGTTCATTGTACCTGTTAGGTAGGTTTTTGCCCACCCCCTTCTCCCCCTGCCTCCAGGTTGATTTCTGTTGAGTTTTACTTCCATCCATGCACATGTGAGCTCATTGGTTAGTTCCCATTTAGTAGTGAGTATGGGTAGTGTGTGTTTTTCCATTCTTTAGATACTTCACTTAGGATAATGGTTTCCATTTCCATTCGAATTGCTTCAAAAGGCATTAACTCATCTTTTTTTATGGCTGAGTGGTACTCCATGTACATATATGCCACATTTTGTTAATCAACTCATGAATGGATGGGCACTTGGGTTGATTACACATCTTTGCGATCATGATTTGTGTTGCAATAAAAATTCAGGTGCAGTTGTCTTTTTGATAAAATGACTTCTTTTCCTTTGGGTAAATACCTAGTAGTGTGATTGCTGGATTGAATGGTAGGTCTACTTTTAGTTCATTGAGAAATCTCCATACTATTTTCCATAGAGGTTGTACTAATTTGCTGTCAAACCAGCAGTATATAAGTGTTCCTTTCTCTCTGCATCCACATCAGCATCTATTGATGCTGAACTGTTTAATAAAGGCCATTTTGACTGGAGTAAGGTGATATCTCATTGTGGTTTTAATTTGCATTTCCCTGATGATTAGTAACATTGAGCATTTTTTTCATATGTTTATTGGCCATTAGTCTATCTTCCTTTGAAAAGCTTCTGTTCATGTCATTTGCCCACTTTTTAATGGGGTTGTTTGTTTTTCTCTTGCTGATTTTTTTGAATTCTTTGTAGATTCTGGTTATTAGTCCTTTATCAGATGTATAGCCCATGAATATGTTTTCCCATTCTGTAGGTTGTCTATGTTCTCTGTTAATTATTTCCTTGGCTGTGCAGAAAATTTTTTATTTAATCGTGTCCCATTTGTTTATTTTTGTTGTTGCTGTGATTGCCTTTGGGTTATTCTTCATAAATTTTTTCTCTAGACTGCTATCTGAAACAGTTTTTCCAACATTTTCTTCTAGAATTCTTATGGTTTCATGCCATGTATTTAAGTCTTTTATCCACCTTAAATTATTTTTGCAAACAGTGAGAGATATGGATCCTGTTTCATTCTTCTGCATATGGTTATCACAATTGCTACAAAGAAAATAAAGTACCTAGGAACATACTTAACCAAGGTAGTGAAAGATCTCAACAAAGAGAACTATGAAACACTGAGGAAATAAACTGCAGATAATCCAAATATGTGGAAAAACATATTGTGCTCATGGATCAGTAGAAACAACATTGTTAACATATCCATACTACCCAAATTTATTTACAGACTCAATGCAATTCCCACCAAAATACCAACATCATATTTCACAGATCTAGAAAAAATAATGCTAAGCTTTGTGTGTAACCAGAAAAGAGCACAAATAGCCAGAGCAATCTTAAGGAAAAGGAACAAATGGGGAGGCATCACATTACCAGACTTCAAACTCTATTACAAGGCTATAGTAACCAAATCAGCAAGGTATTGGCACAAAAATAGAGACCTAGACCAATGAAACAGAACAGAAAACCCAGATATAATATCATCCACATAGAGCCAACTGATCTTTGACAAAGCAGACAACAATATACACTGGGGAAAAGAATCCCTATTCAATAAATGGTCCTGGGAAAAGTTTGTATTCTTTAATTGACATCTCCTCAACCCCTGCCTCCACCAGCCCCCAGTAATCACCATTCTACCCTATTTCTGTAAGTTCAACTTTTTTAAATCGCACATATATGTGAGATGTGATATCTGTCTTTCTGTGCCTGGCTTATTTTGCTTAACATAATGTCCTTTGGGTTCATTCATGTCACAGAAAATGAGAGGATTTCCTTATTCTTAAGAGCTGATTAGTATTCCATTGTGTATATAAAGCACATTTTCTTTATCCATTCATCTGTGAATAGACACTAAGGTTTATTTCACATCTTGGCTATTGTGAATAATGCTGCAATTAACATGAGAGTGCAGATAATTCTTTGACATACTGATTTTATTTTTAAACATTATTTTATTAATGTACATTCAAATTGTTTCTAATCTATCCCCGTTACAAACAATTTTAGGAAAAAGTATGCAAATATGTATGTATACATCATTGTGCATGTATGCTGGCTTTTCTGTAGGACAGATTCCTAGTAGTATACTGCTGGATCAAATGGTAGGCACAAAAAAGTTTCCTAAGAATTTTTGCATAGAACCTTTTCTAATATCTAACACACTCAGACAAATATTGACAGAGTCTGTAAGGGGCACTTGTTACCCTGTTTAGTCTAATCTGGGAACAGGAATCTTGTCTGTAATAGTTAGGGATGTCAACTTAGCCTATGATTCTGTGTAAAACAAAAACATATGATATTTTTGAATTGAAAATAATGGTTTAGTTGAGTTTGTCACTATAAATACTATACCAATAATATATATATTATATAGTATATTAATATATTATATATATTATATATAGTATTCATATATATACCAATTATATATATATTATTGGTATAGTATTCATAGTGACTATATGTATATATAGTGAATATATGTATTCTTTTGTTTTATATATATATTTGTAGACAAAAGAATTATTTACTTGAGTTTAGCTGTCCCTATGCATATTATACAGTTCTCCACACTAAGTATATTTTATAATGTCTTAGGCATATGAGGAATGCAATAGCTTTTAGTCTGATTGTGTCTGGGTTCTTCTTTTTGAAGAAACCACTGATTTTTCCTGTCTTTCATGCAATTCTTATTATATTGGAATTGTTATGTCCTTGCATTGAGGTCTTTAATCTCAGTTTCTACTTATTAATTTGCATAAAGCTTTCTTTAAATAAAATCTTTATTAATTTACTTTGACTGGAGGTTGTGCTTTCCATCAAACATGTTATGCCCAACACAAGCTTTCATTTTATTCATTCACCTTGCAATGGCAGTTCTGCTGTGGCTCTATGTAATCACTTTGCATTCTGTGTGCAGTCTTTATTTCATCAGTATTTTGGTACTGTGGTGATAGGGAGTAGTGGCTTAAACAAACTTGGGCTGAAGGAGTGAGGTGACTTATGCTGATTGGGGTCTGAGTTGTGCCACAGCACATTCTGTGTAATTCTGTTAACAACCCTCTGCATGCAGTCACTGCCATCTCATCACTATCCCTATCTTCACTACCCAGGGATATCATCATTATGTCATAATCACTACCCCAAATTAGAGAGCGCAATGTCTTACACATAATAGCACTCAAATGTTTGTTTAATAAATGAATAAATTTATCAATCTTACTGATAGATTATTCTATCAACAAAATTTGTAAAAACACTTAAATCTGCCATATTGCCATTTCACTTTGGAGAATTCGGAATGAATTACTACCAATAAAAAATGTTTCCCCAAGACTTAGTATCTATAAATCCACCACACAACTGTACTTTTCTCCCACAGGTATGAAATACTGGAGACCATTATAGGCCATTAAAACACTATTAAAACACCGCTGTCATTGTTTTGCATTGTGCTCTCGGTATGCTTTTGTCAGAGAAATGAATTGTTCATATTTTAACACAGTGGTCATAATCATTATTATTAGGTATTTAGCATTAATCATTCTAAATGTTCTATCACCCACTAAAAATATGTGAGAATTATATCCTGTAGAAAATATCAACAACTAAAACACTGACCTTTTCAATGTTCTGATATAGCACATCCATTCCAATTCTTCCTGAATGCCTACTCTAAATAACCTATGGGGAGCAGGTGAAATGGCCAGTCATTCTAAATGCAAAATATTTGAAAGGTCAACTATAAAAACAGTCAATTAATGCCAGGTCATAAATCGTCATAAACAGAGAGCAAGAAAAAATTCATCCTCAGTCACTTTAATGAGAACAAAAATTGGCAGGGATGTAACTTCTTTTGATTTCATGTAGTGCCTGCAGATTTGTGGACTGCCTGAGGTAGCATTGGAGCTATTATAGATATTATTCTACTGCAGACAAGTAATGATGCCTTGGATTCTGGATTGATGTGCGACATTTCTATTTTCTTTCTTTCATATCCCATCACTTTTGATTAAAGCCATAGCATCATTTCAGGAAGAATGCTTAGAGTTCCATGCATATTGATGTAAGAAAATATCTGCGTAATTAAATATTATAATATTTATCACATTTCATGGATGAGGTCATATATGAAAATATATAAAACCAAAAAATCTAAGCTCTTCTGTAAGTGTGGACTCTTTCTAAAACTGTTTCCTACACTTGGAATGCCTTATTTTCTTCTTACCATAGTCCTACTCATCTTTGAGGTCCAATTCAAGGTCCCACTCTTCTATGTTCCTAATGGACAGTTGTGAACAAATTAGAGAATGTTTGTATTATTTACAATTTTGCTATAACTTGAAATAAGCAACATAATAGACAATTATATAGAGAATTGGGTGGTGCATCTCCTCTTTAGTTCCCACTCTTTTGTTAAAAGTGGCTTAGGTGAGAGATCCAAATTTTCAACTTCTTAATGGTTGCATGCATGGCCACTATTTAATCCACTAAATTGTTCATAGTATTGTATACCAGAGTAATGTAGGCCAACATTTAGAGCTCAAAATATTAACCTTTTATTCTATGGATTGATGAACTAGAGCATATATAAACCTTACAGCCTCTCTTGCCTGTCCATTTACCACACAATCTAATTTGAGACTTGCCTCCCATCTCCCAGGCTCCCTCCTTGAATCTCACTTGACTTTCTGGAGGTAGAACTCAAAAATCAAGTAAGAAATACCTTTTTTCCCTAATAACTAGGATAAACTGCTCATTTCATGCTTCCTTTCACTGGATTTAAATTTGACCTCCTAATTTAATCAAGAGCAAGGCTGTCTTGTCTCCTAAGTATTATCTGACTTCATAAGCCATATGGGGACAACAAAAGGAGAGAAAGAAAATTATTAAAAAGAAAATAGAGAATTAGCAAAGGAAAACTTCACTTATCCAATCTATTGACAATACACATTTTTTCCCAGTAAAAGTGATATTCTTTTCTTTGATAAACTTCTTGAGTGTTTTGACAGTCCAAGTATTTTTTTTCTTTTTAATTTGATCTTTGTGGGCAATGCTGTTAATTGCCTACCCAATACTTGTTTACCTTTACTTCCTTACTAATTCAGCCTTAATTTTGAGAGGAGGGGCAGGTGACAAGGTGCCTGGAGGAGTGGAAACTACATTGACCAGACTTGCCACAGAGTATACTATATTACTTTGTTCTGGCCCATGAGACGTAAGTAGAATTTTACTACGAGGCTTCCAGGACAGCTATTGTTTTTCCAATAAAAAGAGAGAGACTAGGCTGCAATGAGTATTTTTCCCTTTGCCCTTCCTGTTTCCTTCTGCCTATAGTTGACAAAGTAGAAAAAAAGAAGGAACTTGGCATAGTGAGGCCATATTACTAGATTTGAACTGTTTACTTGTGGATTTCTTTTTATGTAAGAAAAATAATTTTTTACATATTTAATAATTTGTCAGGTTTTCTTATTAGTATCTGTTGAAAGTAATTCTTACCAATGCAATCTAGAAGAGGATTTTTTCTTCTTGGGGAAAGAGAAATAGATAGGTGAGCAAAGAGGAAATAAAGGAGAGAGAGAAAAAGAGAGAGAATTTGTATATAATTTTCATGTATGTAGAGATGAGGGGAAGTCTTTGATTCCCCCTAGGAAGTTAAGATATATGATTAAAAGCCACATTATGATACTATCACAAGTGGATGAGATTAACATAAACAATATAATTATAATAGTTGGGATGGTTATTAGATATTAGGGCAATTCCCTCCCTAATGATGATAAAGTGGACGATTAAGGGTTTAGAAAAAGAGTGTGGGATAAGAGTAGCAGCAGATTGGGCAAAGTACAAAGATGTCTACATGAAATGTAAAAGGAGAAAATTATAAACATGGCAATAACTTCAAGTTCTAAATATAATAAAAGTCCAGACTGATTCAAAATTGTTTCAAATCAGTAAAATTGTAGAGAAAGGAATGAACACATTTTGTACATGGAAGTACTCCCAAGTTATCATTTATGCCAATCTAGCATTTATTCCCAAGGGAGAACTTTTTGAGAATACTTGGCCTAGACTAAAGGAAATAAGAATCAGTCATATTGATAAAATCTGAATCTTGACATGCATGTGTCATTTACTTTGTGTTATTTTTTGTTCTGTGGATATAAAAGAAACTTTGAAGCATTTGAAAAACTGTTATTTCTAATGCATCTGGGAAAACCAATTGTGATTTTTCTTTGCTTTACACTGTTAGGATAATCCTCTAAATTAGGCTTCTATCATATGTGGTTTATACTTTTGCTTCCATGAAATTAACCAGATTACTCAAGACAAGAATTTGCTATTTTATGTATAGGGATGTTATATAGGAATTCATGAAGTAAATTCATCTTGTCACTGGAGATAGATGTTTTTGCACTGTCAAGTTTTAGGCCTATTAATTTGGCTTTGAATGAGACTAGAAATTTCAAACTACCATGCTTAGTCTGCCTATATTCAGCTCCAAAGACCACAGCCTGTAAGCATGATCAGTTGAAGAGAGCTTAAAGAGAAGTTGTAATTTCTCCTTTTCTGAGGACCCTTCTGATAAGGATTAAGCATTATCTTTCTGGGATTGTAAGAGTGTGTTTCTCTCTTGTGACAGCTTAAAGGACTATATTATCTCTTTTAGGAACCTTTAAAAATTAACATGATTTTGTGATTATGAGAGTGATAACTATATCATATGATTCATTCCTCATAAAATAGAAAGACAAAAATTTTACTAAAAGTCACTTACTAAAATAGAGAAGGAACAGAAGACTCATAATGAAAGAGAATGCTGTGTATTTGTCAAGGTGCATTTGGTGGTATGTGATAGCTCAAAGTAGAAAAAAAAACAGAATAGGGAATGCATGGGCTCATAACTGGGAAGTTCAGGGGTTAACTGATGTTAGGCATGACAAGATTCAGGATTTTAACCAATGTCAGAAAGAATCTGTCCTTTTTTATTTTCTTCAAATACCAGCCTTATCTTTAGCCAGGCTCAGTCTGTGATGTAAGCAAAGATAGTAACATGCAAATCTAGGTGTATGTCATCTCTACTACTAGAAATTCAAATGTAAGAAAATTCTTCTTTCCCAATAATTCCAGCTAAATCCTAGTGGTGACTTGCACTGACCTAGCTTTGTTCATGTGCCTATCACTGAACCAATCACTGTGGACAAGAGGATGTGCTACCAAATTGTACAAGCCTTAACCATATCTTAGGCCCATAAGTTTGGTTTTAAATGATGGTCAAAACTCTGACATGAATGTTGTCAACCTACTCAATCTGATTGAATTCTGATGGCTGATAGGAGGGTGCTTCTTCAAGGGAAAATTGGATGCTATTACTAAGAGAAGAAAGAAGGGAGGCTCAGCAGGCAAATTCAACAGATATTCCTCATATGATACAATGCAACACAGTAAGTTTAAGTAAAATGACAAAACTATTATAGGTGAGGAACATGGAGCTATCTACATACTTTTCCAAATGACCTTAGATGGCTTTTCACTACAAAATGAAGTCAAAGATAATTTCTCATGTGTGTCAGTGTGTTTTTCAGATATCTTTTTATTTAATAGATTGAGAATTCAGACATTATTTGATAATACATTTCAAGTTGTTAACAGGCCTAGCACTGAAACATTTTACAGATGGGCAGAAAACAAAATATAGTCATTGTAGCCTCAGGGGTTGATCATGTGGATTTCTTTTATTCTGTATTAAATGTGTTATACCTCATTTTTACTTGCTGCTTATTTTTAAAATTTTTGAATCTGTCTTTTAGAATGGTTTAAATAGTAAAGCTTAGGGGAAAATTAGGATAAAGTTTCACCAATAAAGCAAGGAATATGCACCCATTTAGTCTCACTCATAAGCAGTAGTGAAACTAGATTCCTATCCACTACAAATGGTTTATAAGCCATGGTATGTAAGAATTAAAGCCATAGCTGTTAACTCATGACATAGATTATGTGCGTTTTTTTTCCCTGAAAACACAAAAATACAATGGGAAACTTATGGTGGTTTTTCCCACACAAACTAAATGCTCTTATTTGTGTTCAGTTTCAGGATACTAAACAACACTGTCATAGTGAATAATTAACTGAAAAGTATCTTAGCAATCTGAAAATTTTAATAATAATTTCAAGTAATATTATATTTGCTAATATTACCCACCCATGGACTTTTATCCAATATTTTTTCTAAATCTTTGTGGAAAATATGCATGAAAATTTTGACAAAAAATCTAATTACTTTTGAGTCTTTTGTTAACATTCAGATCTTAATCACTTTCCCATTTACAAAGCAGGAGTTGTCTATGTCAATTGGAAGGCTTTCTGGATTTTAATCAATTTCTCTGTCCTTAATTTAAAAATGTTTTGGTGAAGACCATTGGTGACTCTGGATAAGAAATATTATCAAAGATAATTACTATCACAGATAATTTGAAGACATCTTAATTTGGACAAAATCAAAAGGACATTAGGCAAAATGCTGTTGTATTTAAATCAATGGTTTAAGGCATTTTGATAAAAATTTAACTCATCATATAATACCCTTTAGATGTACACTGTATCACAGAACCACTTCGGCTTATAAGAATTTTGTATGTTTAGTAATAAAGGATACTTAGGAAAATTTGGACAGAAATGATCTTATACCGACAAGTAGGAAAATTTTACTTAGTGATTTGGCTCATAGAAGGGTCAAAACAAAATTGATTCAGTAAAAATGAGCAAATATGGAAATAATAAAATTATCTATATACCTCAAAGTATATAAAATATCCAGGTAATAGATTTTTTAATATTTTCACCTTTTATTTTATCAATACATAGAGATATTTACTCTATGGACAACAGCCAATGTTATGATGTTAGGGTGGCAGTATACCCTTCAAGTTAAGAGCATGATCTTTGGAATCAAACAAAGCTGTGTTTAAATACAGACTCTGCCACTAATAACTGTGTTGGTTTGAATACATTACTGTAAAATGGAGATAATCTTAGGTTGTTGTAAAGATCAAATGTGACAGTGTTTACAAAGCATTTAGCCAAATGCATGAAATAGATATTAGAAAAAAAGTAGAGCACAAAGAATAAAAAGGTAGCCAGATTGAAGGAGTCACTGCTTTTCTCTAACCTATAGAGTATCCCTGCATAAATTAGAAAAGTATATCCTCTCTGGGTAGATATAACTTTGAGAGTGCAGGCTTGGCAACTGGCCAGTGCCTTTGGGCAAGGCAAAGTCACTCCTTTTTCCAGGCTGCAGTTACCTTACACCAGAACACAGAGTATGACAAGCCAAGTGTGCACTAGATTCCAGTTTCCATTGCTCCATAAGCCAGGTGTTCTTATAGTGAATAACGTATATAATATGCAGCTTTGTTTCAACTTATATCTCAAGTAGAGATTTGTCAATGAATTTCTTCCAAACAAATGCAGTCCTTTCCATGAAAGAAGAACTAGGGACTATATTATTCTCCTTATCATTACAAAATTTTAGTTAAAGAAAATTTGTCCAAAGAAAGGAGGAAATAATTCCCTCCAAATTCTCTATTTTGCCAAGACTTGGCCATTGGTCTTACTATAATGTCCTAACATATCAAAGAAGCATAGTACAAAATTCTGGTGTTACTTCTAGCAGGACTTCATAAATGTGTCTATTAATGAATTAGACAGAATATTCTAAGTTGTGATTATAACCCCCTCTGTATAATTAATTTAAGAGTGCATAGACATACCTAGAGATGAAGTCCATCGTTAGTTGAGCAGAACCCAGTAAAGGAATTAGTATGTGATATACTGGTTAGGAGCCTGGGTTTTGGATTGAGGTTGAATATGGATTTTAGTCTGTTATTTACTAGTTATTTGGCCTCAATCAAGTTTCTTTACCTCTCTGATCCTTAGGGTTTTCATCTGTAAATGAAGATAATACTAAATTTGTAGAGTAGTTGTGAGAATTACATAAGAATCTATCTATATAATGAGCTGCCATACTTCAGTCACTCAATAAATGACTTTATTTTTATTGACTATTGATATATGTTCCTAAATGCCCAATATTTATTATATTCTGTACTGGCCAGCATCAGTCAGGTTAATTCAGCCTGGTAGTGGGTAGGCTCATTTATTCTGTATCAGGACCCTGGAAGGACTTTCAGGCCTTTTTCTATATATGATTGGATGAGGCTTTTTCATGCTATTGAAAGAAATACCGACAGAAGGCAAATGTCAGCAACCTTTAAGGGAAGCAGGTGACTTATTTAGCCTGTACAGCATTATATCAATTTGAATGTTTGCCGTTAGAGGGCAAGACATGTATCAAACTTCAAATATGATGTTCTCATGTGAACAATGTGACTCTACAAACTTGCAGCTAAAATTTTCAGAATATGTTTTCTTATAGCTATCACCAATACAAAATGGCATTATGCTTCCAGGAACCCTAAGTACTGCATAAACATTAAGCTGTGTCTTTGCTTCGTTCTCTTCACAGAGAGTCAGGCACACAAGGAGGTTAAGTGATTTGCCCAAGGCAGTGTGTTGTACAAGTAACAGAACTGGGAATTGAACCAGAAGTCCGGCTCCTGGGCAATGTAAAACCTCAATGAGAAAGAAAGTCCTTTTTTTGTTCCTGTGTCTGTTGCTTATCCTGTTTCTCTTTATACTAATACTTCAACTACACTCCTTACCTTTATGATCTGGTTCAGTATTTATATGGCTATATAAATCATTGATGCTTATTTTAGATGAGAAACTATGAAACTATATTTATACAATAAATACAAATTAATTGAAGGTCAGCTTTCCAATATGTTGATGGTTCTTTTATAATCTGACAAAATTTACAATAAATATGGTCAGAAAATCACAATATTAGGGAAGACTGATGTTTTCTTCCAACAAGTAATATCCTTTGCACTTATCTTTTCAGAACTGCCATTCTGAGGTGTTATCAGAGATAGCATAGAAGAAGAATGATTTCTCTCAACCAGCAGAAAAAAAGGGTGCGATCCTGAGGTTGCTGTTGGTCATTATAATTTAAAACATTGGCATAGATTGAGTATACTTTACTTTTATGATGCCAATAATTATTGAAAAAATGCAATGGTCAATACTAATTTGTACCAAGCTTCCCCCTAACAAGGTGGGAAGTTCATTTGGTAGACAATTAACCTTATAGTAAAATGAATCAAAGGTCATCCAAGCAGTCACAACCTCATCATCATATTAATAATTTAAATAGCATGCTAAACCCTGCAATAGCATGCTAAGGTTTATGAAAAACATTCCAATATACCATTGCATTTGATCCTCACAATAGTCCCCTTAAAGACACAAAATATAGATTAGTATCCCATTTTATTTGTGATCTGCCTTGACACCTGACTAGCAAGTCTCAGATTTAAGACTAAGGAGCGATGTCTTCTTACTTATAGACCAGGGTGCTTTCCATTATGCTATGATACCAGAACAGCCTTCAACAGCAGCAGATCTGGACTACTGACTTTACTCAAGAAAGATAGTATTTCCATTTAATAGATAGTATACCTGAGACCCATCTGACGTATTATTTCTCTACATCTATATCTAGATCATACAGCTAGCCTTATAGGAAGAAGTTATAGCCATTATACAATGCTGCTTTATCTTTAAACAAATTCACTTCTTTCCTGACCCCATTTAGTTAATATGTCTAGTACAAACCACTATATATCATTTTATAAAACACATTTTTGTTGAAAATTTATTCTGATACTAGAAAGCTAACATTTTTCATACCTAGGGGCTCTTATGATTTAATGGACATCCAAAGTCTACCTTATCTGCCATGGATTATATAAATAAATGTCATTATCGTATCTGCTCTCTTCCCTATTCATTGTCATATTTCGGTATATAAGTCAGGCATTAGACAGCGGTGTGCTGATAAACCAATTTGGGAGAAGAATGGGAAAGCCCCAACTTGTAGCATTTGACTTCTGTAGTATAAATACTCCCACCCTGCCCAATATCAATGAGACAATATTGAACATGGAATTGAAAAGAGATGTGCACAATCAGTTCTTGTAAGCTGATAGAAGTCAACTCTATAACACCATGGAGAAGGAGGCCCAGAGCATGAAAAATTGTGAGGATGTGGACAGACAGTGTGAAGCATTTATTCATTTATTCAAACATTTACTCAGCATCTTATATATTACTGGAGTTCTGTTAAGTGCTTGTGAAGGGGAGACAGAGAAAATAAAATCTATTTTTTGAGTGCATGCTATGTGTTAGGCAACATGCTAGGTCTTTTATGTACATATCCTCATTTCATCTTAACAGCCATCATAGAAAATATGTATTATTGCTTTCATTTTTTTTCAGATGAGGAAACTGATGCTCACTGAGATTAAATGATTTGTCTAATGAGCAAGTGGCTAAGCCAGGATTGTAGCTCATGTCTCAATGTCTTCAAATCACTTTATATTATAACAAGCCAACATGGCAGGGACTGATTGCCTTCAAGGAACTCATAATCTAGTTGAAATTGTAGACAAGGAACACAACCATAACACAGTATACTAATATGAAGGCTGCAGAAGAGAGCCAATTAATTAAGCCTAATGGGAGTTAGGTAAGGCTTCTACAAAAGTGACTCTTGAGTCAATTCATAAAAGCAAGTAGGAGTTAATCTGGCATACTAAGGTAAGAAGGGCATTCCTTGTAGAGAGAACAGCATATGCAAAATAATGGAGAGAGTGTAGTGGTTATGGAAGTTGCAAGTAGATTTGTAAAGTTTTCATTCATCAAATTTATTGAGTACCTACTATGTTCCAGGTGCTATTCTAGGCTCGAGATATACAACAGTGAACAAAACTTAAGAAAATCCCTGTCCTCATAGAGCTTGCACTGTATTGAGGATAAAGAAAAAAGTAACAAGCATATAAATAAATATATATGTCAGATGGTGACAAATGCCATGAAGAAATAAAACAAGGGAGAGGGCTAGATTGTGTCAGGGTGTGGTTACAATATTAAATGGTAGAGGGTGGGAAGGCTGAGGCTAGGATGAGTCAAGGGAGATATCTAGAACACAAAACTTAAGAAGACATTCACTTTCAGTTGCCAACCTTGTACTTGTACAAGCCTGAGAAAAAAATTTATTGCAAATTATATTCCTATAAGAATGTTAAAAAAACACACACTCAACTATTATATTAGTAAGGGAACTTTGGTTATAAGATGAAGGCCATGTTGTGTTAACTTAGGCAAAAGAAGGAGAATTTATTGATTCACCTGATTTAGTTCTTGTGAAAATTCAATTAAGTAACTTATGTGAAATATGTAACACACTGCCTGGTACATAGTAAATGTTCAATAAATGCTAATTGTTGTCATTATCAATATTCTTTCAACAAATATTTACCGCTGCTGGGTACCAATGACAGGCACAACAACTTTATGAGATAGGTATTATTATACTCATTCTACAAATTAGAAACTGAGCTCAGAAAGATTAGCTTAAAATCCTAAAGTCACACAGCTAAGTGAGTGACAGACCTGGTATATGAATTGAAGTTTATCTTAATGAAACCAACTACCAAAAGAGGCTGGATGTATGGGCCTGAGAATAAAGGTAGAGAATTTTGTCTTAGAGAAATAAGGCAGGGAGAAAAGATGAATGTGGAAAAGTTCCATAGTTGAAATGAGCATATTGAAACAGTTCTCCCTAATAGAAGAAAAGAAAAAGGAAGTCATGTTTGTTTAATATTTACTTTGATTAGACACTATGACTGGTTCTTTATACATTGTATTTCTTTTAATATGCATATGAATTCTGTGGAGCAGATATTATCATCCCCATTTTGCAGGTAAGGAAACTAAAGCTCAGAGTTTTTATCTTACCAAGGTCACATAGGTACTACGTGGCAGAATTGAGATAAAAAAAACAAATTAGTCAAATCCAGTAAATCATGTTATCTCTACTTTGTTGATTAGCATTGACTTCTTATGAAATCGGAAGTAAGTGATTAAAAATAATCTAGCAAGGGGTGTAGTTATGAGCTGAATTGTGTTCTCCCAAATTCATGTGTTGAAGTCCTAACTCTTAGTACCTTAGAATGTGACTGTATTTGGATATAAGATCTTTAAGGTGGCAAATAAGTTAAAATGAGATCATTGCAGTGGGCTCTAATCCAATATGACTGGTATCTTTATAAGAAGAGGTAATTAGGGCGCACACATCTATGTACAGAGGGAAGACCACCTAAAATCTACTCATTTAGCAAGAATCTCAAATACATTACAATTTTATCACCTATAGTCCTCATGTTGTCCATTAGATCTCAGGACTTGTTCATCCTACATATCTACTACTTTGTATCCTCTGATCTATATTTCTCCATTCCCTCCCCCCTTTCCCCTAGCAGCCACTTTTTTATTCTCTCTCTCTGTATATTTGAATTTTTTCTTTTAGATTTTATATGTAGGTAAGACAATAAAATATTTTTCTTTCTGCGTCTGGATTATTTCACTTAGCATTATGTCTTGCAATCTCATCTGTGTTATGGCAAGTGGCAAGATCTGATTCAGTTTTAGGGCTGAATAATATTACATTATTTAGTAGTAATTTTTAAGCACAAAGAAACCCAAATGTGAAGTTTTGGAAAATTTACAGCCTATCCAATATTGTAAAAAATATATATAAATAAATAAAAATTTAAAAAATGGGAATGCGTGTTCTGGAAAGAACACAAAGGCAGTAGTTAAATAACTATTTGCTAAAAAGATTATGGGTGTGAATCATGGGTTCAATTAACTTTCTCAGCAGAAGCCAAGAATAGAGACACAATTATCAAGAAAGACCTGTGGAGGATCCTCTTGTCTGATAGCATGGACTCTAGTGAATTCTATGGGAGGCCACCAAGGTATTTTAGAATTTTATGCCAGCAGAAATGCTATCAGCTTAGACTGAAGAGAATAGAAATGGTATGAAATGAAGAAAGGCCATTGGAATTCTGGGATTCTGCAGGATAGGTCGGTGGAGATATCTGACTATGAACATATATTATTCTTCAAGAAAAAAGAAAAATAATCCTGAATGTAGTTCAGAGGTTGGCAGTGCTGGCCAAGAGAGCACAGACTCAGCAAGTGGGGCTATTGCCATGATGGACTTGGAAGGTAAGGCCACACCGGTGGGCTTAAAGAGCAGAGCATCGAGCCAAATAGAATTATTCTTGAGCCTTAAAATCTAATGGAATTTGCTCTACTAGGTTTTAAACTTGATCGGGACCCATAACCCCATTGTTATTTATAATTTTACCCTATTGGAATGGGAATATTTATCCTATACCTGTCCCATCATTGTATTCTGAGTACAGATAACTTGTCTGGTTTTGTGGGTTCACAACTGAAGAGGAATTTTCTCTCAGCATGAACCATACCTTAAGTCTTACTCATACCTTATCTAGGTGATATTTACATGACATTTTGGGTTTACAGTTGATGCTGTATTGCGTTAAGACTTTTGGGGCTGTTGAAAAGAGGCATATGTGTTTTGTATGTGAGAAGGATGTGAATGGGGAGGCTCAGAAGGCAGAGTGTTATGGACTGAATTTTATTTCCTCAAATTCGCATGTTAAAATCCTAAACTCCAGTAACTCAGAATGTGACTTTATTTGGAGATAGGATATTTAAAGAGGTAATTAAGTTAAAATGTGGTCATTATGGTGGAACCTAATACAATACAACTGGTACCCTTATAAGAAGAGTAAATTGGGACACAGACATATAAGTACAGAGGGAAAACCATGTGAAGATACAGGGAGAAGAAGGATATTTACAAGTAAGAAGAGAGGCCTCATAAAGAAGCTAACCCTGTCAACACCAACACTGAGACTTCTAGGCTCCAGGACTGTGAGAAAGTAAATTTCTGTTGTTGAGGCTACAGAGTCTGTGGTACTTTTCTAGGAAAGTCCCAATAGACTAATATAGCTGTCTAGAGGAACACTCTGAAAAATATCACACTATCTAAGACAAATAGTTGGTACTCCATATTTTAATATAGTTTTATTACAAAAATTATAAACAAACATACATGTATATATTTAATATTTCTTTAAGAAAACTTGAACATCATAGCATGGTATTGGCACAAAAATAGAGATATACACCAATAGAACAGAACAGAGAACCCATATATAAAACCATCATCATGTTGTCATCTAATCTTTGACAGAGCAGACAATATACACTGGGGAAAAGAAATCCTGTTAAATAAATGGTGCTGGCGAGACTGGATAGCCACATAAACAAGAATGAAACAGGATCCATATCTCTCACCAGTCAAAAAGTTAATTCAAAATGGATAAACAACTTAAATGTATGCAATGAAACCATAAGAATTCTAGAAGAAAATGTAGGGAAAACTCTTCTAGATATTGGCCTAGGCAAAGAATTTATGACTAAGACCCTAGTAGCAATTACAACAACAATAAAAATAAATAAATGGACTTGATCAAATTAAAAAGCTTTTGCACAGTGAAGGAAATAATCAACAGAACAAACAGATAACCTACAGAATGGGAGACAATATTTGCAAGCTATATACCTGATAAAGGAATAATAACCAGAATCTGTAAAGAATTCAAGCAATCAGCAAGAAAAAAAATCAAAAAATTCCATTAAAAAGTCAGCAAAAGACATGAACAGAAGTTTTTCAAAAGAAGATAGAATATTGGCCAATAAACATACGAAAAAAATGCTCAACATCACTAATAATCACGGAAATGAAAATTAAAACTGCAATGAGATATCATCTTACTCTTGATAGAATCACTTTTATTAAAAAGTCCCAAAACAATAGATGCTGATGTGGATGCAGAGAGAAAGGAATGCTTATACACTGTTGGTGGGACTGCAAATTAATACAACCTCTATGAAAAATAATATGGAGATTCCTCAAAGAACTAAAAGTATACCTACCATTCAATCTAGAAATTCCACTACTGGGTATCTACCAAAAAGAAAATAAGTCATTTTATCAAAAACAAAACAAAACAACAAAAAACCCACCTGCACTCGAATGTTTATTGCAGCACAATTGACAATTGCAAAGATGTGGAATCAACCCAAGTGCCCATCCATTCATGAGTGGGTTAACAAAATGTGGTATATGTGTACCATAGAGTACTACTCAGCCACAAAAAGGATGAATTAATGTTTTTTGAAACAATTTGAATGGAACTGTACACCATTATCCTACATGAAGTATCCAAAGAATGGAAAAGCAAACAATACATGTAATCTCCATTCAATTGGAACTAACCGATGAGCTCACATGTGCACAGAAGAAAGTAAAACTCAGTGGAAATAAAGCAGGGAGAGGAGGGAAGAGGTGATTTGCAAAAACCTACCTAATCGGTACAATGAACCTATTTGGGTGATCGTCACAACAGAGAGTTAATTTACTATTGCAAGGACATGGAAACAACCCAAGTGCCCATCAATTCATGAGTGGATTATTAAAATTTGGTATATGCTCACAATGTAATATTACTCAATTCTAAGAAACAACAGTGAGCTAGCACCGCTTATACTATCCTAGATTAAGTTTAAGCCCATTATCCAAAGTGAGGGGGCACGAGATCAGGAAAATGGGCTCCACATGTACTCGCCATCAAATTGGTACTGACTGATTAAAACTATAGTACTCAAATAGTGGTGGTGTTCACCAGGAATTTGGGGGTGGGAGGGGTAGACCCACATCTTAGGGATGTGGTGAGCATTGTGAAGGGGAAGGGCATACCTCTAACCCTTCCTAGGGAGAGGCAAAGATATAAAATGTAACCAAAATGTCAAAAAAAACCACCACATTTATCGGGTGTCAGGCAGGTGGAGGGGGAAGGAGGGCATGGGTATATATTTACATAATGAGTGTGATGCGCACCGCCTGGAGGATGGACACGCTTGAAGCGCTGACTCGAGGGGTGAGGGTGGCAAGGGCAATATATGTAACTTTATCAACATTTGTACCCCCATAATATGATGAAATAAAAACAGTAAAATAAAAAATAAATAAATAAAAATAAAAAATAAATACAGTCACTCTACCTTCTACCACTCAAGGCAATTATTAACATTTTGCTATTTTCTTTCTATTTGGTTGTAATACATTTTTTACTTATATGAAAAGTTTATCTTATTTTTTAAATTACATTTTAAATTTGGCATTTTCCCAAGCTCCTTAAAAACTTTTTATAACTTTACTTTGTGATAGTTTATCATATTCGTCTATTTTTATATATTTAAATTATTCACATTTCCATTATTCTGAATAATATTGCAGGAAGTATCCCTATAGAGTAAGAGTTTGTAAAATCTGATTATTCTGTTAACTAGACTCCTGGAGGTAGGATTATGGGATGACAGTTCCAGGAGTATACTTCTAACATTTACTACGTACACAACAATGGTGCAAATATGGTCAATACATGTCACAAGGAGGGAAAGTATATGGATTGAGATGTATTGGGCACTTAATATGTGCCAAATTCTGTACAAGGCACTTTCATATACATATTTCTCATTATTCACATAAGCCTGAGAGTCTTTTTATATCCATTTTAAAGATGAAACTGAGGCTCAGGAAGGTTAAATAATTTGCTCAAGGTCACATAGTTAGGGCGTGGCAGAATTGTAGGTTACCAAAAGGCATGGCTCATTTGAACTGAGGGAAAAATTTGTAAAATATTTTCACTGTGCAGATTTTTTACCTGCTTGCTTGATTTTTTCCCTATGAGAAGAATAATTTATATCATAGGCAATATTTCATTGTTTTGACTATATCCAGTATATAAAAAGACCATAATCCCCAATGTTCTCTGCTTTTATGCCCCTTGTATCTATGTTGTATACTGGGAATTCTTCTTTCCAATTGGATGGAAGGAGAGCATCACCTTTGGGCTTATGAGAATGAAGTGGTTGAGGCTGCTTCAGGATCTGTCTGAATAGATGGCTGCTACACATCTATGGGCAGGTGATACGAGAGGCAGCAAGTCTCTTCATGACTATATTTTGGGTGCCTGTGGTTTTTCCTTCAGAGATGGATTCATTTCAGGCCACCAATATATTTCTCTGTCTAGCTCCACTGGTGTAAGCGTTAGTGGATGTTATACTTGGACCATGGCAAATGACTGAATTGTTCCTCATCCTTGGTTTTCAATGCTTTTGCTAGTTTTGTGTTTTTCTGTGCTATTATTGAGTAGTTTAATGGAACTTATATAACAGATCAAGGGCTTATCCTGATCATCATTAATAATCTTTAGACAAAAATTTAATGCCTAAATGTTAAAAATTTATTTCTTTAAAAAAGTATGTTCTTCATAATGCCTGTCTATTCACTCAACTTGGTCAATAAAGAAAAATTTGTAGCCATTGTTGTGTCTAAGGCATATCAATAGCTGGAACAGCATAGTTGTAAATGGCTTCTGAGCTGAGTACATGTGAATTTTTACAGTTATCTAATAGTAACACCCTGTGCTCTGGTGGATTTATGCATTTTTAGTTATGATATTGTCTTAACAATTTGCATGACAAAAGCCAGACTGAAACAATATAATAAAATTTGAGCTCTGACAAGAATAAGCCTAGGCTTATATATAAAATTATAAGTCAAAATGGCTACATCAAAGAAATATAGGAGTGTTGTAAAATTTGTAGGGATTTTGTGATTATTTTTATAACATCTAACATCATATTCTCATTTTGACATTTTCCAATTTTACTGCAGAATAATTTGCAGGACATTCATCTATGACATTGCCTGAAGCTAAGCTCTATTTTCAAAGTACAGATCCTGAAGAAAGTAAAGTATTGTGCAGTAATTTCCTCCTTGCATATAAATTGTACACACTTTTCAGTATAATTGCTCATTTGTCTATTCATACCATGTGCTTCTGAAATTATCCATGAATGCAACATTTATATGTACAAATACATTAAAATGAGAATGTTTAAATAAAATAAGTTTTTGGTTATTCGGGCATTTTTTTTTGACTGAGTGATAATTGGTACATTTTTAAGTTAAGTTGCTTCATTTTCATTGTAACTACTAGAGATTTTAATCAAAATTGAAGAGTAATTTAAGCCCTTGGGAACAAAGCACAGTCAAATCTTCAACTAATTTCAACATCTAAAGCGGCTTCTCTCAATGGCTCTGAAATCAATTTGGCCCTTGATTGCCAGAAACTACACAAATGAAATGGGAACTGTGAATGATTTGTACCATGTGTAATGTATACTGACTGAGGATGGCAACAAGAAAGCTGGGGAAGAGAAATAATTTGATCTGCAAATTATACTTAAAGAAATTTAGAGAAGATAAAAAACCGTCTCTCATTACTACAGAAAGTGATACAAACTGCTTTAACTGCTCTATTCAACACAATTCCTGCAGAAAGCCAGATTAGTTGTGTTTAGGAGGATGTCATCAGTAAGATGTTACCAGAAAAATGTTCAGAGAATCGTCATTATCTATATAGAAATCAATGATTTCTACAACAGTGAAGGAATGGTGAGTTTTAACCAGAATATAGGGAGCAAAATCATACAGATATAATTGATTCTTAAATTATATGTTTTATTTCTTAATGAATGCACACACTCCCACAGTTCATGTGGGAAAACTCCCAGAAATAGAAGATGGCATAGTTTGTAAGATCAATATTAGAGATAATGTGTTAATACAGCAAAAGGAAAATCATGTGCTAGGCTTACAGAATACTTATTTATTTAAAAAATTATTTTTAGCTATTATGGATATGTAATAGTTGTAGATATTTATGAGGTGCCTGTGATATCAAATTAGGGTAATTGAGGTGTCCATCACTTCATGACTTATCATTTATTTGTGTTAGAAACATTCCAATTAGACTATTTTGGCTATTTTGGCGTATACAACAAATTATTGTTAACTATAGTTGCCCTATTATGCTACTGAACACTATATTTCATTCCTTCTATCTAACTGTATCTTTGTACCCATTAATCAACAGAATATTTATTTAAGAATGTTGAGAGCTATTCTGAAATGGTAGAAAATATTGAGATGCCTCGAAAAAGAATTTTTTACATCCCCAACAAGTTTTATCTTTTTATTCTATTTTAGGGGCAAAGAAATAAAAAGAGAAAAAGAAAGGAAAAGAAAAGATAAATTTGATTTTCACTAATTAGAATTTATAAAGCTTTTTAATGAGTCCATGTTTTAGCCATAATTGCTGCATGTAAGCTTGGCAAGCACCTTGCCATATTATACTTCTTATCAGAAGGGTTGACAATTCATATATCCCTTTGGAGTTGTAACAGATAACATAATGATATTCTTCTCTCCATTGTAATAATTAAATTCATAATCATAAACCATTATTTTTTTAAAAATTACTAAGTAAGCCATGGCCATTATAGAAAATTAAAGTATGTAGAAATATCTAACATAAAACATGAAAGTTCTACTTTCCCATCTCATCCCACAGGGTGAATGACAAAGTTTTGGCATGGATCCTTCCATACTTTTTCTGCTTATATGCACACATAAAAAGAGGTACACACACTATAGTATGCAGGATCCAATTAAACATCTGGTTTATGGGTAATTTTTTCACTTGTTAAACTATTATCAGACATTTAAGTAGTCTCAGAATTGTTGCTTCACAAAGGCTGGAATGAACATCCTTATATATATATATCCTTTTGTACTTCATGAGAATAGAGATCCCTAAAATATAATTATTGAGTCAAAGGAAATATGGATTTTAAATTAGTATTGCAATTGCTCAATTGACCTCTAAAAATGTATACCCACCAAATGTATATGAATGTATTCTTTATTCTATATACTCCCCAAATCTTAATATACCGGTTTTGGTTTGTTTCTTCATTTTTCCAGTGTAAAATAATATTTTGATGAACTTTCAATATTTTACATGAAATTTTTGCTGCTTCAATTTTCAGTTCAAACTTTGCCTCTGTTAGAATCTCCATTTATTGAATTCTCAATTTCCATGAATCTTGAACTTTTCTCCTAAGAATATATAAAAATTAATAGTAATATCTGGTCAGCAATACTTCATACTTCTTCATGTCTCAGTCTAATTCCTTTATTAAGTTAACAAAACGTTTATTTGAAATCACACATGAATCTATAATTCTTTATTGCCAATAACTTTTCACATTTAATTCTCATCTCTGAGAACTTGCTTCATCAATTATATTTTATTGGTTAATAAATATTCGGCCTTTACCTTTCTACTGACTCTCTCCTTCAGCCTTAAAATATTCACAAATTTCTTCCATTTAAAGATAACCCTCTCATGGGGTGTAAAATCAGTAAAATTACAGAGTAGGCAGCTCCAAACTCCTGTTTCTCCACAGAAATATAAAACAAAACAAAAACAAGCAGAAACTGTTGGAACTAAGTTTTTCAGGACTCTGGAAAATGAAAGCAGTCAAAGGTTGACAGCAATAAAATGAATGCTGAATCAAGAAAACAGCAACTTAAAATGACAGGAAAGCTTTGTGTCAATTTTACTTGCCCTTACCCTACTCTATCCACAGCTAAGAGGTGGTCTTGAAGATAGCAGCCTACATTCCTAGTATAGAACCCTGGCTGCTGGTTCTAAAGGAAGTAGAGTATAACTTATTCACAAAATATTGTGTTTGTCTGTTCTAACTAGTCTTGGGTCTAAGTGAAAGCTTAACACAAGACACTGATCTATATTTTGCTTAACTTATAACTCATTCATGGCTGAAAATCTGCATGCATTGCTCAAAAACATTGTTAGGTAAATGAAAAACCAGTGGCCAACTGGGGAAAATATTATGGTTGAAACATACAATAGACTGCCTACAATATTGCAAGAAAAGGTAGAGGAGAGGTTCTTTGGGAAATTATAGCATTCAGAAGTGTCTGGGAAATTTATAAAGCCACACACATCCATGAAATATTACTCAGCCTTAAAGAAGGAAATTGTTCCATTTGCAACAGAAAGGATTAACTTAGAGGACATTATGATAAGGGAAATGAGCCAGTCTCTGAAGGACAAAACCTGCATGAATCTACTTATGTGAGGTATCAAAAATGGAGAAACTCATAGAAGCAGGGAACAGAATGGTAGTTGTCAGGGGCTGGGGGAAGGGGAAAATGGGGAATTATTTTTCAATGCATATAAAGTTTCTATCATGGAATATGAGTATATTCTAGAACTCTGCTGTCCAACGTAATACCTATAATTAACAATATGTTATTGTGCACTTCATAATATGTTAAGAGACAGATCTACTGTTAAGTGTTCTTACAGAAATCAAACTTAACAAAAAAAACAAAGAAAAACGCAAGGAAAGTTTTGGAAGTGATACACGCGCGCGCACACACACACACACAAACACACACACACTTAGTATCCTGGTTGTGGGTGGAAGCAAATGTCAAAAATTATCAAAATGCATACATTAAATGTATGCATATCAATTAAACCTCAATAATGCTAAAAAAGAAGATACACAAAAATATACATAAAAGGAAATGAAAAAGGAATCAAAATGATACTGTTATGGGCTAAATTGTGCCACCCCCCTAAATTTATATGTTGAAGTCCTAAACTCCAGTACCTCAAAATGTGACTGTATTTGGAGATAGAGTCTTTAAAGATTTAATTAAATTAAAATGAGTTCATCAGAGTGGATCTTAAACCAGTATGACTGGTGTTCTTATAAGTAGAGAAATTTGAACACAGACACATAAAAAGATAAAAGAAAAAAAATGTTATGTGAAGACACAGGGAGAACATGACAATGTACAAGCCAATTGGAGGGGCCACAGAAGAAATCAACACTTCTGACATTTTGATCACAGACTGCTAGCCTCAAGAATTGTAAGGAAAGTTTTTATTATTTAGGCCACACACTCTGCGGTACTTTGCTATGGAATCTCTAGCAAACTATTAGTGATAGACGTACACTACAAAAACCAATTAAACTCTATTGAAAGCAGTGATGGAGGAAATGAGAGGGAAAAAGGTATAAAGTATGGAAAGCAAACAGCAACTTAGGAGAATTAAGTTCTTTCTCATCAGTAATTAATTTACATGGATGAAAATCTTCAATCAAAAGGTCTAGATTGGCAGAATAAAGAAAAACCCATAATCCAACTATATACTGTCTATAAGAGACTCATTTATTTGTATTTTTGATTTTTTTATTTCAGAATATTACGGGGGTACACACGTTTTGGTTACATGGATTGCTTTTGTACTGCTTGAGTCAAAGTTATAAATGTGCCTATCACCCAGATAGTGTACATTATGCCTGTTAAATATGATTTCATCCATTCCTTCCTCACCCTTCAACCTGCATGGTTTCCGTTGAGCTTTACTTCCATCTGTGCACATGTGAGCTCATTGGTTAGTTCCAATTTAATAGTGAGTTCATGTGGTGTTTTTTTTGTTGTTGTTGTTTGTTTGTTTTTTTACCATTCTTGTGATACTTCACTTAGGATAATGGCCTCCAGTTCCATCCAGACTGTTGCAAAAGGTATTAATTCATTTTTTTATAATTGAGTAGTACTCCATGGTATACATATACCACATTTTATTAATTCACTCATGAAGCGATAGGCACTTGGGTTAATTCCACATCTTTGCAATTGTGAATTGTGCTGCAATAAAAATTCAAGTGCCAGTGTCTTGTTGATAAAATGACTCTTTTCTCTTTCGGTAAATACTTAGTAGTGGAATTTATGGATCAAATGGTAGGTTTACTTTCAGTCCTTTGAGGAATCTACATACTATCTTCCATAGAGGTTTCACTACTTTGCAGTCTGTCCAACAATGGATGTTGCCCTCTGTCCAACAATGTTCCTTGCTCTCTGGATCCATGGCATCATCTATTGTTTTAGGACTTTTTGATAAAAGCCATTCTCACTGGAGTTAAGTAATATTAATTGTGGTTTTGATTTGTATTTCTCTGAGGATTGGCAACAGTAAGCATTTTATCATATATTTATTGGCCATTATTCTATCTTCTTTTGAAAAGTTTCTGTTTATATTTTTGCCCACATTTTAATGAGGTTATTTCATTTTTTTCTTGCTGATTTCTTGAGTTCTTTGTAGATTCTGGTTATTAGCCCTTTACTGGATGTATAGCATGTGAATATTTTCTTCCATTCTATAGATTGTCTATTTGCTCTCTTGATTGTTTCCTTGGCTGTGCAGAAACTTTTTAATTTAATCAAGCCCCATTTATATATTACTGTTATTGTTGTGATTGCCCTTGGGGGTCTTCTACATAAATTCTTTGCATAGGATGACATCTAGAAGAGTTTTCCCCACATTTTCCTCTAGAATTTTTATGGTTTAATGTCTTAGATTTAAGTCCATTATCCATCCTGAATTATTTTTGGTGAGTGGTGAGACGTGTGTATCCTGTTTCAGTCTTCTACATATGTCTGTTTAATTTTCCCAACACCATTTACTACATAAGGTTTATTTTCCCTAGTGTATATTGCTGTCCATTTTGTCAAAGATCAGTTGGCAAGAAGTAGATGATTTTATATCTGGGTTTTCTTCCCTGTTCCATTAGTCTATGTCTCCATTTTTGTGCCAGTTACATGCTGTTTTGGTTACTATAGCCATGTAGTATAGTTTAAAGTCTGGTAAAGGGATACCTCCAGATTTCTTCCTTTTGCTTAGGGATGCTTTGGCTATATGGGGTGTTCTCTTGTTACATACAAAGTGTAGAATTATTTTTTTCTAGATCTTCCAAAAATGATGTTGGTATTTTGATGGGGATTGGATTAAATCTATAAATCACCTTGGGTAGTATGTACATTTTAACAATATTGATTTTTCTGGTCCATGAGCATGTTATGTATTTCCATTTGTTTATATCATCTATAAATTCCTTCTGCAGTGATTAGTAGTTAATATTTATACACCTAACACAGGTGCACCCAGATTCATAAAACAAACCCTACTAGATCTAAATGATGTGATAAATGGCAACGTTGTAATTACCAGGACTTCAATACCCCACTGACAGAACTGGACATATCCTCCAAGTAAAAAATAAATAAATAAACGCTGGACTTATATGAGACTCTATAGAAAATGGGCCTAACAGACATTTACAAAACATTCTAACCAGTAACTACTGAATATACATTCTTCTTATTAGCATATGGACATTCTAAGATTGGTCACATGTTAGGCCACAAAACCTGTCTCAACAAATCAAAAAAACATAGAAATTATACCATGTATCTTCTCAGACCATAGTGAAATAAAATTAGAAATCAACTCCAACAGAAACATTCAATTCCATACAAAATCATGGAAATTAAACAATCTACTGCTGAATGATTATTGAATCAGGGAGGAAATTGAATTGGAAAGCAAAAGATTCCTCAAACTAAATGAAAAATAAAGGGATACAAGTTATCAAAATTTGTGTGATTCAGCAAAAGCAGTCCTAAGGAAAAAATTCATGACTTTTAATTGCTACATCCAAAAGACAGAAAGATCACAAATCACCAATCTAATGAATCATCTCAAGGATCTAGAAAAGACAGAAAAAAACAAACAGAAACCCAGAAGAAGAAAAGAAATAACCAAAGTAACTAAGGTTAGAGCAGAACTAAATGAAATTGAAAGCAAAAACATAATACAGATTAATGAACCAAAAAGTTGGTTCTTTGAAAAGAGAAACAAAATTGGTAGACCTATTGTTAGATTAACCAGAAATAGAAAAGAATGGACCCAAATAAGCTCAATCAGAAATGAAAAAGGAGATATTATAACTGATACCACAGAAATACAAAATATCATCTCTGAATAGTATAACAGTCTCTATGCACATAAATTCAAAAACATTGTGGAAATAGATTCACTTTAAATCCAAAGATATAAATGGGCTAAAAGTGAAAGGATAAAAAAAGACATCCCATGCAAATAGTAATCAAAAGAGCCTAGGTGACTATACAAATATCAGGCAAAATGGGCTTTTAGTTAAAACTGTTGCTAGAGACAAAGGACATCGTTTATTAATAAAATGGTCAATTTATAAAAAGATATAACAATTATAAACATGCATACATCAAACAATAGAACCCCAAAAGGTGTGAAACAAATATTTACCAAATTGAAGGGAGAAATATACATTTCTGCAATAATAGTTGGACACTTAAACCTCCACTCTCCATTTTCAGTAATGGATAGAACATCTATAAAAAAGAACAATAGGATATAGTGGACTTGAACAACTTTATAAACCAACTAGACCTAACAAACATATAGAACACTCCACTCAACAATAGCAGTGTACACATTCTTCTGCACATGGAGTATTCCCCAGAATAGACCATCCATTGTCCCCTGTCTTAGTCTGTTTGTGTTGCTTGAAAGGAATACATGAGACTGGGTAATTTATAAAGAAATGAAGTTTATTTGACTCGTGGTTCTGCAGGCTGTACAAGAAGTTGGATGCCAGCATCTGCTTCTGGTGAGGGTTTCAGACTGCTTCCACTCATGGAATAAGGTGAAGTAGAGTGGCATGTGCAGAGATCACATGGCAAAAGAAGAAATAAGAGAAGAGGAAAGGAGGTACCAGGGATTATTTTAAAACCACTAGCTCTCATAGGAACAGATAAAGTAAGAACTCACTCACCTTTTCTACCCCAGGGAGTCCATTAATCTATTCAGAGAGATCTACCTCCATGACCCAAACACCTCCTGTTAGACCCCAATTCTGACATTGGGGATCAAATTTCAACATGAGTTTGGGGAGAGCAAGCATCTAAACTATGGCAGTCAAAATACAAATCATGATAAGTTAATAAAAATTGAAATCATGCAAATTATTTTTTCAACCACAATGGAATGAAACTAGAAATCAATAACAAAATGAAAACTAGAAAACTCAAATATTTGGAAATTAACAACACACTCTTAACCAATGGGTCAAGGAAGAAATCAAAGTGAAATTAGGAAATACACAGAGATGAATGAAAACAAAACATAACATTAAAATGTGTGGGATACAGTGAAGCCACTTCCCAGTGAGAAATTTATATCAAATACCTACATTAAAAACGAAGAAAGTTGTCAAATCATTAACCCAACTTTATATCCTAAGAAGTATAAAAGGAAAAGCAAACTAAACACACACCTGACAGATGGAAAGAATAAAGATTGTAGTGGAGATAAACAAAATAGATAATGGAGAAATAATAGAATTGATAAAACAAAAAATTGGTTCTTTGAAAAAAGTCAACAAAATTTACCAACCCTTAGGAACATTGACCAAGAAAAAAGGAAATAAAATGCAAATAACTAAAATCAGAAATGAAAGTGGGGACATTATCACTAATATTACAGAAATGAAGGGAATATATAAAAATACTATGAACAATTATACATGAATAAAAAAGGTAAGCTAGATAAAATGAAAAAAATAATCCTAGGAACCACAGATTACTAAAGCTGACTTAAGAAGAAATAGAAAATGTGAACCAATCTGTCCCAAGTAAAAGGATTGGCTTCTCAACAAAGAAAAGCCTATAACTAGATGGTTTCCCTGGTGAATTCTACCAAACATTTAGAAAACCAACATTAATATATCTCGACTCCTTCAAAAAATAGAAGAGAATACTTCCTTATTTATATTATATCCCATAATTACCCTAATACAAATGCTAGATAAAGAAAAACAATTTCATTTGTTGTGCAGAAGCTTTTTAGTTTGATCAGGTCCCATTTGTTTTTTTCTTTTGTTTTTTGTTAATACTGTGATTGCCTTTGGAGTCTTCTTCATAAATTCCTTGCCTAGGCCAATGTCTAGGAGAGTATTTCCAACGTTTTACTCTAGAATTCTAATAGTTTCACACCTAAGGTTCAAGTCTGTTACCAAGTGTGAGTTGATTTTTGTGAGAGGAGAAATATGTGGATCCTGCTTCAGC
Organism: Mirza zaza; assembly: GCA_008750895.1. Taxonomy (NCBI): domain Eukaryota; kingdom Metazoa; phylum Chordata; class Mammalia; order Primates; family Cheirogaleidae; genus Mirza; species Mirza zaza. Next base: position 59,228 of record VSMD01122294.1, read on the forward strand.
CTTCTACATGTGGCTATCCAGTTTTCCCAGCACCATTTATTGAATAAGGATTCTTTTCCCCAGTGTATGTTTTTGTCTGCTTTGTCGAAGATTAGCTGGCTATATGAGCATGGTTTTATATCTGGGTTCTTAGTACTGTTCCACTGGTCAATGTCCCTATTTTTGTACCAACAGTCATGAGAGCAAACAGACAACCTACAGAAGGGGAGAAAATTTTTGCATTCTACACATCTGATAAAGGGCTGATAACTAGAATCTATTTAGAAGTCACAAAAATCAGCAAGAAAAAATCAAACAACCCTATCAAAAAGTGGGCAAAGGACTTTTATTTCTGGACTCTAATTCTCTAAATAGAAACTTTTCAAAAGAAGACAGAATAATGGCCAACAAACGTATGAAAAAATACTCAACATCTCTAATCATCAGGGAAATGCAAATCAAAACCACAATGAGATATCACTTAAGTCCAGTGAGAATGGCCTTTATCAAAAAGTCCCCAAACAATAAATGTTGTTGTGGATGTGGAGATATAGGAACATTCCTACACTGCCAATGGGACTGCAAACTAGTTCAACTTCTGTTGGAAGCAATATGAAGATACCTTAAAGAGATACAAGTAGATTTACCATTTGATCCAGCAATCCCATTACTGGGCATCTACCCAAAAGAACAAAAGTCACTCCATAAAAAATAGACACCTGCACTTGAATGTTTACAGCGGCACAAGTCACAATTGGAAAGTTGTGGAAACAACCCAAGTGCCCATCAATACATGAGTGGATTAATAAAATGTTGTATATGTATACCATGGAGTACTATTCAGCTCTAAGAAACAATAGTGATATAGTACCTCTCATATTTTTCTGGGTAGAGCTGGAATCCATTCTACTAAGTGAAGTATCCCAAGAGTGGAAAAACAAGCACCACATGTACTCACCAGCAAATTGGTATTAACTGATCAGCACAGTGGACATATAGGAATAACATTTATCAGGTGTTGGGCAGATGGAGGGGAGGAGGGGATGGGTATATACTTACATAATGAGTGAGATGTGCACCATCTGGGGGATAGTCACACTTGAAGCTGTCACTCGAGGAGGGAGGGAGCGAAGGGCATTATACATAACCTTAACATTTGTGCCCCCATAAAATGCTGAAATAAAAAAAGTGTGAAAAAAAAGAAAAATAATTTCAGACCAATTATCTTATGAATAAGAATGTAAAACTCTTCAACAAAACACTAGCAAATTATATTCAAAATCATATTAAGAAGTTTACATTCCATGACCAAGTGGTATTTGTCCCATGAATACAAGAGTGATTAAACATAGGAAAATCAATGTAATGTATCACATTAATAGATTGAAGAGAAAACCCTACATGATCATTTCAATTGATGCAGAAAAATCATTTGACAAAATCCAAAACCCTTTTATCATAAAACCATTCATAAAACTAGGAATAGAAAGGCACTTTTTCAACATTGAAAGGGGCTTATGGGAAAAACCTAAACCTATAGTTAACATCATATCAATAGTGAAAGAGTCAAATCTTTCTTCTTAGCATTAGGAATAACACAAAGATGCCTATTTCATCACTGCTATTCAACAGTATATTGGAAGTTGTAGCTGGAGAATTAAGAAAGAAAAAAATAATAAAAGGCATCCTAATTGGAAAGGAAGAAGTAAAATTATCTCTGTTTGCACGTGACAAGATGCTAAATGGAGAAAACCACAAATAATCCACAAAAAAAGATACTACAACTAAAAACTAAATTCAATAAAGTTGTGGAGTACAAGATCAACATGCAAAAATAAGTTGTGGTTGTAGAAACCAACAAAGAGCAATCCAAAAGCCAATTAAGAAGATAATTCCATTTACAATAGCATCCAAAAGAAAACATACATAGGAATACATTTAACCAATGAGGTCAAGGACTTATTCACTGAAAACCATAAAAGCAATTAAACAATACCTAGATAAATGAATGACAGCCTATGGTCATGGATAGGGAGACTTCACACTGATAAGCGGTAAATACTACCCCAAGAAATCTATAGATTCAATATAAACCATGCCAAAGTTCCATTTTTAAAAATTTAGACATGGAAGAAGTTCATCCCCCAATTTACATGAGAATGTTTTGGGATCTAGATCACCAAAACAGTCTTGAAAAAGAAGAACAAAGTTGAAGGACCCACATTTCCTAATTTCAAACTAACTACAAAACTTACTCTACAAAGGTACAGTTATCAAGACAGTGTAATATTGGCATAATGATAGATATGGGACAATAGAATAGAATTTAGAGTAAACCCGTACATCTCTGGCCAATTGATTTTCAATAACAATGCCCAGACCATTTATAGAGGAAAATACTTTTAACAAATGGCTCTGGGACGACTGGTTATCCCTCATGCAAAAGAGTAAAATTGGACCCGTTACCTCACACTGTATACAGAAATTAACTAAAAATTGATCAACAACCTAAATATTAGAGCTAAAACCATAAGTGTATTGGAAGAAAACAAAGAAGTAAATATTCATAACCTTGGATTTTACCATGGATTCTTGGGTATGACACCAAACCATGAGCAACACAAGAAATATGATAAAAATAAATAAAATTGACTTTATCAAAATTTAAAATTTGTGTATAACAAAGGATATTATTGAAAAATAAATAAACTATTTATAAATTAAATATCTAAACATCTTATTTCCAGCAAACAAAAAGCTAAACCTCCCAACCAAAAATTGAACAAAGGGCTTGAATAGACCCTTTCCCCAAAAAATAGATACACGAATGGCCTATAACACATGAAAAGACTCTCATCATCATTATCCCTTGGGGAATGTGAATCAAAATTTCAGTGAGGTACTACTTCACATCTACTAGGATGGCTGTAATTTTTTTTTAAAGCTAAAAATAACAAATTTTGACTAGTTTCATTTGGACAAATGAAACTATCACACAATGGTTTAGCTATTGTGGAAAAGTTTGGCAGTTTCTCAAAAAGTTAAATGTAGAAATACCATTTGACTGCAATTTCATACCTAGGCATACACCCTAAAGAATTAAAAACAGGTACTCAAACAAGTACATGGCATGCATGTTCATGGCAGCACAATTTGCAATAGACAAAATGTAGACACACGCTGAATGCATACCAATAGATGAATGAACAAATTGTGTTATATTCATACATTTGAACATTATTTAGCCATAAGATGAAACAATGATACATTATACAATGTGAATGAACCTCAAAAACATTGAGTTAAATGAAAGAAAATAGGCACAAAAGATCACATATTCCATTTATATTAAACATCTAGAATCAATCAGTGAATAGAGAAAGAATGCAGATTGGTGATTTCCAGGTGCTACAGAAGGGAGAATGAGATGAAACTGCTTAATGGTTAAGGAATTTTTTCTTTGGAATGATGGAGATGTTTTGGAGCTGGTTGCACATCATTGTGAATGTACTAAATGCCACTAAATTGTTCATTTAAATTGGTTAATTTTATCTTATATGTTGTCAATTTCGCTTCAATAATTTTTCTTAAATACCCCTTTTGTGAACCTGTATTCTCCTCCACTTTCTCTTTCTCTTGTTAGTCAAAACTTCTCAAAAAGTAGTCTATAATATATTTACTCTTTAAATTCTCCCTTTCCATTCAATCTTCAACCCTCAGAAATTTGACTTCCATTTCAACAACCCTACACAAAACTGCTCTTGCAAAAGTTTTCAGTAGACTGCAATACTGCCCAGGTGCAAATTTTCTAGTAACTGTCTTGTTAGACTTCTCTTTTGTATTTTATACTCTGCATTTCCCCATTTCTTCTTGTACTTTTCTAATTGTTTCATCCTGTTCACCTTCCTGGGTTTCTTTCCTCTATTCCTTAACCCTGGAACTTGCTCAGGGTTTCATACATAGCAATGCTCTTCTCTCTCAATCTTACCTACTTCATGATTTTAATGAGAATTTGAACAGATAACAGTTCAAATGAGGAGAATTTAAACTCCTAAATCTCTGTCTCCAGCATTAAGCTGTCTCTGGAGATTAAGTGTATATGACCAATTGCCTGCTCATCATATATATATTTTGATATATGTCACAGGTTCCTTGAATTCTGAATATCCAAAACTGAAATTCTCATGCTATTCCTTAAACCTACTCCTGCTTTTCCATGTTAGACTACTGTTTATGGCATCACCATTTACATGGTTACCCAAATCATAAACCATGTGTTCATCCTAGGCTTCCCTCTGGCATCCAATTAATATTCAGTCTGATTTATTTTCCTTCTCATTGTATCTCAAATTCTTCTCATCCTCTTTGCCTTTACTTTCACTGAAATATTAAAAATCTGGATCTTTCTCCTATAGACTATTTATAACAACCCACAAACCACTTTCCATGGTTTCTCTCTAATCACACATCATCTGTAGGAATATAGATTAATACAATACAAAACAGGACATATTATTTATACTTCTATCTTTAGGACACTTTAGGTATTCTCTATTGCTTACAAAATAAAGCCTCACATTCTTTGCTTGCTACTTGAGGTGGTTCAAAACTTTGTTCTCTATTTCTCAAATCTCATCCCATCTCAACCTGCCTCACTGCTAATGGTCTAATAACACCAAACTTCTTATAGTTCTCCTACGCTTCTTACCTCCTTCCCTTTGCTCATACTGTTTTCTCACCCTATAAATGTGCTTCCTACCTTTCACTTAGTTTATAAATAACACCTTTCTTATCTTTTAAGATTAAACTAACATATTACCTACTCCAGAAGCTTTTCCTGAACTGCAAGGTCAGGTAGAAGTGCCCCTTTTCATTTTCCCATAGGATCATATACATATGTCTATCAACATTCATGTTTATTGAAACTATGTGATTGTGACTGCCTCCCCTTGTTTAACTGAGTTGTGATTTCCATGCTATCTATTTCATCCTTGAGGTAGATACTATAGCTCATTTATCTGAGTTTCCAGTACCTTATACATTCAATGAATGTTTCTTGAACTGAGGAAAGTAAAAAGCCTCTTAAAGATGGAGGTGGTACCCTCAAATATGTGAAGTGCACTCCTTGCGTATATTTTACATAACTCTGTTGCCTGTTACCTTATGACTTTCTTTAGCTCTTGCTTGTCTTGCATGCATTCTCTTTCCTGCTGTCTTCTGACCAATATTTTAGACATGGAATGTTCTTGCTATGTTAATTCCCTTTGGTGAGAAGTTATTTCTATTTGAAAGCCCTGACAAAAGTTAACTTTCCAATTTTGCAGCATGATATTTACTATGCAATATCATCCCTGCAGGAGTAGTAGCTGGAGGATAATACTGCTTATCTGTTGTTTTCTTTTTTCCTATTTTGTAGACTATACACAAAGGTTACATAAAATTTTTAGCCTGCCATTTTGATTTAGGAGATATCTAGTAAAAATATCAAGACAACAATGAACAACTTTTGTATGATTGATGTGCACTCCTTATTCATTAACTTGCATAAACAGGAGTGGGGGGTGTAGCAAAAAGGTGCCAGTATAAAAGATGCATCTAAATAGAGAAAAATTATTTTAATAATAGAACCAAGCATATATGGATCCTACTAGATATGCCTGATAACCCAGCAGAATAGTAAAGGACTGACCTCTCCCTTCATCCCCATTTTATACACAGGGGTCAAAAATTTGAGAAAAAAGTTCATACTTAGAAAGTTCTTAATTAGATATTGCTGTTCTTGTTTATATGCTTCACTTGTAGAAAAAAATCAAAGTATGTCTTCAAATTTTGGCTTCCACCAGATATTTAGAGCTTTTTCTTAATCAATTTTGTTTTTTGATGATGCACAGTCTTTATCTCCTTAGTGTTGCTAAATACAGATCAGGACAATTAGGGTTTTCTTTGATGAAATTACACATCATGCTTTCCCACTCATTAGTAGTGTAATTTAGTTGTTATTTTCACAACATTGGTAAGATAGACGTTATATTACTTCTTGTGCTGTAAAACTTCAAATAAAAAAGTTGATTTCCAAAAGTTAGTTTTGTACTTTTAAGCACATGATATTTTTGGTTCCTATTTAAAACTCTGGCACATTGCACTAGAAGGACTCAACAAGTAATTGTTTGGACTATAATTATTGCTTTTAAAGCATCCTGTGTAATCTTAAGAAAATGCTGAAACTATTTAATTCCAGATAATCTTCTAATGTAGTAAGAATATAATGAGATTTTTAGCAGTAAAATTCTTAGATTTTCATTCTAGTTTTAAACATATTTGACCAAGATATTTTAGTTTTGAGCAGATTTGGGTGAGAGCAATCACTCAGAATGAGTTTTTATTTCCTCAGATTTGATATTTATTAGACTACTCAGTTTCAAAGCCCGTGACATTTCGTAAGTGTACATTTAAGTTTGGTTTCACTAATGGAAATAGTCACATTATTATTCATACGCTATACCAGGAAATAAGAGCTGTTAGTAAAAAAAAAATTAATAATAATCGACCAACTAACCAAACAGAAAACTTTATAAAACTTTATAATTTATAAAACTTTATAAATTAAATATAAATTTAATTTCTAGGTGTATTTTTCTATGTCTGATAATCTACTGTGGATATTTACATACAGGAAATCCTATCTTTGATCTCCTCACTGCCTCCTCCAATACTCACTTTGGCAGTTTTGTTGAAATTGCATTAAGGAGTAAGCTCTCCTTATGATGTTCCTGTAAGAAGGTGATGTGGGCTATAGAATCTACAGCTGTAAATTTACCTAAAGAAGTAAATGTAATAGCATCTTACATGGTTATTTCTGAGTTTATTGTTAGTAAAAGCAAAATGAAACCAGTTTAAATGTCGCAGTAAGATTTACGTGTATAAAAAAAAAACTAGGACTGTCCATTATACTTCTTGGAATACCCTTCGTAATTCTCAGTGTCAAAGTATGTATCATCTAACACACGCTCACCATCTTTGTGGTAATACCTTTCGACGTTATCTTCTTATGAGGAAGAAAGATAATGGCAGGAGGACAACATAGGGATAATCTTGATAAAGTATAAAATCTTTGTTTATTTTAGGCCAGTTACCCAAAAGGTGAAGAAAAACTTCTGCAGTGTGTTTCTTTCTTTCTTTTTTTTTTTTTTTTTTTTTTTATGAGAAGCCCATTTAAATAACTTGGAAGATAAACCCGAGAAAAGGGGTGCTTGAATTAATCAGACACAGCAAGAGTGTGGCCAGAGGCATGAGTACACAGTATATAATAGAAGAATGTCAATAAGAAAATCTAGTATCTTAAGTAGGGGAACAAATGACTCTTAGCAACAGCAGGAGAAGTTTTCTGACCATATTAAGTAATTTAGACATATCAAGAAAAACCATGAGTAGAGTATTAAGTTATATTGGAGGAAAACATTGTTGTTCTAAACCATTGAGATAAAACATTATAGCAACAGGCTATAACAACAGAAGGAAAAAAAATTACAGGAGATAGTGATAAGTTGAAAGTGAGAGTTACATCCTAGCCTTAAGGGGGAGAAAACCCTGAAATCAGTAAGACATAGAAAAAGTTGAACTTTTAAGGTATAACTGTGAGGAATTTTTTATTAAAAAAGAAATGGAAGGGGAGGCATGGGCAATATACATAACCTTAACACTTGTACCCCCATAATACACTAAAATAAAAATAAATAAAAAAAGAAATGGGTTGTAGAATTAAAATTAATACATAATGCAATTTCATTAAGAGATAGTTAATATTTTAGGAAAACTTTGTTGCTTTAACCAGAAATTTTTCTTTTTAATTATAGTGAGCTCGATCACATTAAAAAATGACCTTATAAATTCTGTTCTATGAACCTTATCCAGACTTGCATAGACCATCTACCACATGTTTAAGCTTTGTGTTTTGTCCTAAATCTTCCTTTTCTTAAATAAAAAGTTATTTTAGTTTAGGACAAAAATTTACCATACAAGATCCTCTCTCATACAATACTATTCTCCTTTCTGTTTAACCTTTTTTTAACCAAAAATAAATTTTTATATTTAGAGCTTTCTTTACATCTCTCTTTTTCCTATTTACTGGTTCCTCCTTTTTTTCCCCTTTTGGTGAAATGGGTTATGGGAGAGTAAGTTCAGAGAGACCTTGAGGTTCTTTTAGTCAGTTCAGCATGTCAAATTGCCGTATTTTGAGATAAAGTGCTTCTAATTTTCTTCACTGTTAAATATCAGTATCTTACAAATGAGAACCATTTTATAATTGTTAGACGTGCCTTCCTATGATATAATCTTTTTTTGTGTTAATTGGAAATGAGCCAGTAATTTTACAAGTGTCATTTATTTAATTCAACAAAACTTTAAGGTTCTAAATTTTATTTGTAAATATTTATTCCATTTACATTTATCTAATTTACATAATTTATTTATCTTAGCAGTTTACTTAGTTCCCAGTTATCAATTTGAGTTACTTTCTGTTAGCCATTTTTATATCTTGTAAATTAGATATATAATACAGACCAGGAATAAAAGCATAGTTTTAATTACTACTTTTAAACTCAAAAAATCCTACCAAGAAACCAAAAGTAAGTATTCTAGTAAAATTTGTTATTTTGAACACTGTAATATCTTTTCTAAGTCTTATAAATATAGCAGAAGTTTTAGAATGTTGACTGCCGCACTAGAAAATTTCCTTGGGGCCATGGTGTTTTATCACAAAAATAGAATTAAATCTTCAAAAACAAAACCATCCTTTCTAATTTAATGAAAAATTTGTTATTTTTTATTGTTTTGTGTGTGTGAGTTATATGCAACTTGAAAAATAATTCTCATAGCTCCCAAGGTGAAGAGGAATGTGAGTTACATATGCTTCACGAGCCCCCAGGCTGAAAACTAGCATGAGTTAAATACAACTCACACGGCAGTTAACATGTTAAAGGTGTTAATTAATTAGATCTTTTCCCAAACAAAATCTATTGACATTATAAGGAAAAAAGATTCCTGGCCCCTCATAGTTTAGACAAACTGTGGGGAGTAAAGGCCCCTGTCCCCAAAAATCACTGACATGAGGCAGATTAATTGATAGGAAGAAAATCAAACTTATTTTAACATGTATACATGGGAGCCTTCAGAATGAAAACTCAAAGATACAGGAGAAATTGTCCATTTTTGTACTTGGGTACAATAAAGTATGGACAGCCATGAAGAAATATAATTGGACAAAAAGCTTACAATCTAATGCTGACAGGATGCATGGGGGAACCCAGCAATGCCTTTCTGTCTAGATTCTGTTTGGCTTCTCTGAGCATGCATTTTTTCCTTCTAGATGTGAGGCAGAGCCCTTTCTGGAATGGGAGTCTTACAGTCAAACAAAGTAAGTCAGATAATTACTTTATGGTCAGTTTTTACATAAAATAATTTTAAGTTTTATGGCTAGCTTTCTGGAAAAGGAGTTATGGCTTTTATGAGCCACCTTGGAGAAGATTTCTGGTTTCTATGGCTAGCCTAAGGAAGAATGGGACCAAGAGGCAGGAGGGAAGGTCAGAGAACTTTTGTTTCTGAGACCTGCATTTTAGGGTACTATTTTCTAAGTCCCATCAGCATGATATCACTTGACTGTATAAACCTTCAACACCAATCCTTAGCACCTCAAACAGTTACATAAAGTTGTAACATGTTTTCTTTAAAATTAGGATCAATATTAAGCTATTTTAAAAACAATATAAACAGTCTCAAAACATTTTCCAATTGACTGTAAACTTGAGTACATGTAATGCTTCCAAAGGATAAGATTGTTTCAAGATTTTGGGGGGAATTCTAAGAACAACCACCTTGTTCATCTTAAAATTTATTACTGTATAAAAATTAACAGTTTAGGGATTTTTTTCAACTTTTCTTATTGCACACGACTTTTCTATGGAAACACAACATAATACATAACCGACTAGCATGTAAAGAGTAGAGCAAATGGGTGTCTGGCAGGTGGATGGGGAGGGGATGGGCATATACATACATAATGAATGCGATGCGCACCAACTGGGGGATGGACACGCTTGAGGCTCTGACTCTAGGGGAGAGCGGGGCAAGGGCAACATACATAACCTTAACATTTGTACCCCTACAATATGCTGGAAACAAATAAAAAATAAAAAAATAATTTAAAAAAAGAGTAAGGGAGAACCAAAGCCTCCGACTTGGTTTAAGCTCTTGTAACTACAGATCCTAGGGCAACTTTAAATTTCTAACAATACTGTTAATATCACATGATAGAAAGAGTGAGTTAGAAACAGATATTATGTATACCTTTCCACACACATAGAAGTTAGTGGAAGAAAATGCATCTACAACTAGGATTAAGAGACCAAAACCAAATATCTTCATGAACCTTTGACCATATGTTTCTGTTTTTGTGCTCCTATTTACCTGATGTTTTACTTATTTTAATTTACTGACATACATTTTTATTTAGGCATGTCTACATTTTTACCTAGGTAAAGACCTTAAAGATAAATGCGTGGGTATTTTTTCAATAATTTAGGAGATTTAACTGTTGTCTAATACTAAATTAGTTTTATTTATTAAAAAATCACACAAACAGAACATTTTTATTTTGGCTGGGTTTATAGTTTTAGAGTGTTTTGTCAAACTTTGACACCTTAAAAACATAAAAAATGACCAAGAAATCAGACAAAAATGTATGCTGAAAATTTGAAGACATTTTTTATTTTTACTTCACCAATAATAATTCTTTAATAACCCAGCTTATTTATCAAAAATTACTAAATTCATGTGAACTCAAAAAATGTTTGGGTTTATTTAATTAATTTCTGAGCTTTCACTCTTTTTTATAAGCCAGTCTGGTACCATGTAGACACAACATATGATACATGTACAAAATGCATCTAAATACATACACATATATGCACATGCACAAGCATACAAATTTCCAATAGTTTTACCTCAAAACTCTATCCATGAGATAGTAATGCAAACTCACTGGTTTACAGAACAACTGGATCCGGATTAATTCTGACAAAATTAGAGCTTGTTCATATGGCTAAACTTTAATTGCTGTGAAAAGTAATCTAAGAAAGCCTGTGGATCAAAGTTTTGTGTAAAGCAGTTTCCATTGCAGTTTGATTTTTAAAAACCTCTTTTACCTTTGTTTTCTTCAATTTATCTGTTCATCTATTGATGGATACTTAGGTTAATTCCATCTCTTGGCTATTGTGAATAGTGCTACAGTAAACATGGGAGTGCAGATATATCTTCAACATACTGAATTCCTTTCAGTATAATCCCTGTAGTGGAACTGCTGCTCATACAGGAGTTCTATTTTCAGTTTTTGAGAAAACTCCATGCTGTTTTTCCATAATGGCTGTATTAATTTACATTTTCACCAGCAGTGTATGAAGAGTTCCTCTTTCTTGGTATCCTTGTCAGAATTTGTGATTTCTTCTCTTTCTTATAACAGTCATTCTAATTCAGGTGAGGTGATATCTTATTGTGGTTTAGATTTGTATTTCCCTGATGATTAGTGATGTTGAGCTGTTGAGCATTTTGGCATATTATGTGCTGGCCATTTGTATGTCTTTTTGAGAAATGTCTGTTCAGGTTTTTTGCTCACTTTTTAATCAAACTAATTGGGTTTGTTGTTGTTGTTGTTGTTTTTGCTATTGACTTATTTGAATCCTTTACATTTTCTGGATGTTAACTGCTTTTCAGAAGCATAGTTTGCAAATTGTTTCTTCCATCTGTAGGTTATCACTTTGCTCTGTGTATTGTTTCCTTTCTTGTGAAGAAGTTTTAGTTTGATGTAATCCCATTTGTTTATTTTAGCTTTTCCTGCCTGAGCTTTTCAAGTACTATTCAAAAACTTCTTGCCCCAAACCAATGTCATAAAGAATTTCCCTATGTTTTCTTCTAGAAGTTCTATAGTTTTAGGTCTTACATTGAAGTCTTAAATCTATTTTGATTTGATTTTTTATATAAGGCGAGAGATAATGGTGAGATTTCACTCTTGTGCATGTGAATATCCAGTTTTCCCAGCAACATTTATTGAAGAGACTATGCTTTCCCCAATATATATTCTTGTCACCTATATCAAAATTCAGTTGGTTCTAAATATGTGGATTTATTTCTGGGTTCTCTATTCTGTTGCATTGGTCTACGTGTCTGGTTTTATGTCAGTGTCATGTTATTCTTATGCCTATAGCATTGTCATATATTTTGAAGTCAGGTAGCATGATGCCTTCAGGGATTTTTGGTTATTATTTTTTATTTCAAAATATTCAGGGGTACAAATGATCTTCGTTACATGTATCACTTTTGCAATGCTTGAGTCATGGCTATAGGTATGCTCATCACCAAAATCATGTTCATTGTACCCATTAGGTAGGTTTTTGAAGCTCCCCCCTCCTGCTTGATTTTCACTGAGTTTTACTTCCCTCTATGTATGTACATGTGTGCTCATCAGTTAGATCCAATTTAATAATGAGTTAATGTGGTGTTTGTTTATCAATTCTTGAAATATTTCACTTAGGATAATGGTCTCCAGTTTTATCCAAATTGTCCCAAAAGGCATTAACTTATTTTTATGTCTGGGTAGTACTCTAGGTATACATATATCACATTTTATTAATCCACTTAAGAATTGATAGCCACTTGGGGTGATTCTACATCTTTCCAATTGTGAATTGTCTGGCAGTAAACATTTGAGTGCAGTTTTCTTTTTGAAAACACTTCTTTTCCTTTGGGTAGATGCCCAGTAATGGGATTGATGGATCAAATGGTAGTTCTACTTTTGGCTCTTTGAGGTATCTCAATATCACTTTCCACAGAGGTTATACTAATTTGCAGTCCCAACAACAGTGTATGGGATATGCGTGTTCCTATATCTCCACATTCATGTCAACATTTATCATTTTCAGACATTTTAATAAAAGCCATTCTCACTGGAGTTAGATGATATCACATTGTGGTTTTGATTTGAATTTCCCTGATGATTAGAGATGTTAAGCATGATTTCATGTTTGCTGACCATTAGCCTATCTTTTTTTGAAAAGCATCTGTTCATGCCCTTTGATCACTTTAAAATGGGGTTGTTTGATTTGCTCTTATTAAGTTCTATATAGATTCTAATCATCATCCCTTTATAGAATGTATAGCATGGAGATATTTTCTCCCATTCTGTAAGTTGTCTGTTCATGCTAACAATAATTTACTTGGCTGTACAGAAGCTTTTTAATTTGATCAGGTCCAATTTATTTATCTTTGTTTTTGCTGTGATTGCTTTTGAGATCTTTATAAATTCTTTTCCTAGGCTGAAATCTATATGAGTTTTCCCAACATTTTCATCCAGAATTCTTATGGTTTCATGTCTTAGGTTTAAATTTGTTATCCATCATGACTCGATTTTTGTGAGAGGTGAGAGGTGCAGATACTGTTTCATTCTTCTACATGTTGCTATCCAGCACCATTTATTGAATAGAGATTATTTCCCCCAGTGTATGTTTTTGTCTGCTTTCTCAAAGATTAGATGACCATATGAGGATGGTTTTATATCTGGGTTCTCAGTCCTGTTCCATTGGTCTATGTCTCTGTTGTTGTTTCAGTACCATGCTACTTTGATTACTATAGCCTTGTAGTATAGCTTGAAGTCTAATAGATTGATTTCTCCCAATTTGTTCTTCTTGCTTAAGCTTGCTTTCACTATGTACGATATTGTTGTAGGGGGGAAAGGCATGCCTCTAATCCTCACGTGGGTGAGGCAAAGTCATAAAATGTGACCAAAATGTTTGTACCCTCATAATATCATTAAATAAAAATAAATTAAAGCGGGGGGGAGGTCTACTCGTGTGGTTGTTGAGGCCTCTAGCCAGGTTTTTCCATCCCTGTCCACAAACCCAGGCACTTCCCCTCTGATTGATTTACTTATGTTTCCTCTGCCCAAGATGGGTTCTCAAGCTTTCCAACAGTTTATCTGGCCCACTTGCATATGTCTCCATGTGTCTCTGATAGATAGGGGGATCTCCAATTGTGTACCCCTTTCCCAGCACTATACCTCTCTATCCCCAGAAGTCTCTGCTAGGAGGATGCTCCCGCTGGGGGGATTGGAGCAGCTCAAGGAACTCTTGGTTCAAGCTGAACTATCTATTAAAGTTAGTGGTGGTGGGCACAGCTGCTCTCATTCAGCCTGTGGCACCTGAGGCATTTAGTTGCCATGGGAACCAGTACTTATGCAAATTGAGTCACAATGGCACAGCAAACTCCAATATGGCTGTTCCCCAGGGGGAGGGGGCTCACCCACAGAACTCTGCTTTCTTGCGCTCCTCCAGACCCTCCCAATTGGCATGGGCTCTTACTTGCCACATAACCCTCAAATGGGGATCTCTCCCTCTCACCTCTCCATCCCACCATCTGCAGGTGAACGCCCCAAGCTCCTGTGGACAAGAAGATCACAATCTGAGATTGCCCCTTTTGTTTTTTTGTAATTTAATTATAATATTTTATTTTATTTTTTTTTATTTCAGCATATGATGGGGGTACAGATTTTAAGGTTTCAATAAATGCCCTTTCCCTCTCCCCCTACAAGTCTGAGTCTCCAGCATGACCATCCCCCAGACGGTGCACTTCTCGCTCATTATGTATGTATATACCCACCCCCCTGTCCCCCTGCCCAATACCCTATTACTGTAGTACCTATGTGTCCACTTAGGTGCTGCTTATTTAATACCAGTTTGCTGGTGAGTATATGTGGTTCTTGTTTTTCCATTCTTGGGATACTTCACTTAGTAGTATGGGTTCCAGCTCTAACCAGGAAAAGAGATTGCCCTTTTGTCTGGGTGTGGAAATGTGCCTGTATCCACCCTCCTCTCCAAGCCATGGCCACAGCAGTGCAACCACCCTCCTCTCCAAGCTGTGGTGGTGGCTATGCTGACCAAGGCAGGCTTGGCTGGGAATGCACTCCAGCAATGTGCTTCCATTGCCAGAGGCAGGCTTGGCTAGGAGTGTGTTCTCATTGTCAGGACCCAAGTCACTCAGCACAAGGCGCTTTGGCAGTTGCTATGGGGTGGGTGCAGCCACATGGCTATGAGCGGCTTGAACCTAAATTACTTCCTGAGATGTCTAGAGTGGACAAGGTACAGAGGCGAAGGTGTCCAGATTCTGGGATGCTGACTCTCTGGTCTTTTCTAGCACTCTCTGGTGGGATAAGAGCCTGTGTCCCATTGCTGGCCTGAGGCACCCAAGTGGGGGAGGGAAAAATGCTTACCCTTTCCCTGGGCTCTGGAACTCCCTGGGATGAATTCATACCAATGACTCCTTCTATCTTTCTCTCTCTCAGCTGCTCAGTTCTTCCTGGTGGTGTTCCTGTACTCCACTGGTGTCTATCTCCAGTGTCTACTTCTGAGCAGTAATCACTTTCTGCTCTCCTCTGTCCATCCTCACCCTTCTGCCTGGACAGTCCAACAAGCTTTGTCTGTAGTCAGCCATTTGGCTTCAGCCAAAATTTATTTGATATATTTTTTCCTTTACCTTCTTCCTTCTCTGCTTCACAGTTTTTCTCCATCAGGTCCATGGCAGGCTCTGAACCTCCCTCTATGATCTACACCTGATCTGTGTCTCTTCTCCCCTATTCTTTACCTGAAATCCCATCTTTCCTCTGGGGTAGTCCAGGAAGTGACATCTCTAGCTGGCCATCTTGATAAGTTTTTAATTTGAGTAAAAGATTAGTCACTTAATTACAGCTTTCTTTTTTCAAAGTTGATAAAAGAGAATCCAAATAACACTGCTTACAGGCATTGCAATGTCCTCCCTATGGATCTCTCAGTACCAGCAGATTATAGTGCAACAAGGGATGCAACAGGGCTACCTAGGGTCCTTAGGCTCAGGTGAGACACAGTCCCACCAGTGGCCAGAATGAATGGCCTGAAATTCTTGTTTTTAATTTATTTCATTTCTGCTGAATTTTTGTTTCTTTATATTGCTTACTTTGGTTTTAATTTGCTCTTTTTTTTCTCATTTCCTAATATGGAAGTGTAGATTATTGACTGTTGATTTTTTTAAATTTTCTGATATATGTATTTTATGCTATATGTTTTTGATGTTGCTTTTGCTGTATTCCACAAATTTTGATATATATTAATTTAGTTCAAAATAGTTTTTAATTTTACTTGAGTCTTTCTTTGATCCATTTTCTAGTCATCTCTTTGTCATTTATTTTTAGTTTAACTCCATTGTGGTCTCAGAGCATACATTGTATGATTTTTATATTTTTTAAATTTATTACTGTGTGGTATATAGCCCAGAATGTGGTCTATCTTGGTGAATGTTCAATGTGAGCTAGAGAAGGATGTGTATTCTGATGTCATTTAATAAAATATTCTATAAATGTCACTTAGATCTATTTGATTGATGGTGCTATTAGTTATGCTCTGTCATTATTGATTTTCCGCCTGCTAGATCTCTCCATTTCTGATAGAGGGGTGTGGAAGCCACTGACTATAATAGTGGATTTAATTATTTCTTTTTGCAGTTCTATCAGGGTTTTATTTGCCTCATGTATTTCGATGCTGTCTTTTGATTAGTGTTAGCATGTTAAATATTTTTCTATCCTTTTACTTTTTAAGAATTATATATTGAAAATTATAGCTGCATATTGTTATAGTTTGGATATTTATCCCCTCTGAATCTAATGTTGAAATTTGATCCCTAATGTTGGAGATAGGGCCTAAAGAGAAGTGTTTGAATCATGGGGGAAGATCCCTGATAAATGGCTTTATGACATCCTCACTATAATGAGTAAATTCTTACTCTATTAGTTCCCATTAGAACTGATTGTTAACTAGATCCTGGCACCTTCCACTTCTCTCTCTCTCTCTCTCTCTCTCTCTCTCTCTCTCTCTCTCTCTCTCTCTCTCTCTCTCTCTCTTTCTCCATCTCTATGTCTCTCTCCCCCTCCTTGTGATCTGTACATACCTATTTCCCTTTGCCTCCTCTTCCCCTTCTGTTATGACTAGAAGCAGTCTTAGGCCCTAACCAAATCTAGATGCTTGTGCCACACTTCTTGTATAGCTTACAGAACTGTGAGCCAAATAAAACTCCTTTCTCTATAAATTTTCTAGCCTCAGGTATTCATTTATAGCAACACAAATGGACTAAGACACATGCATTTATGGGGTACATAATGATGTTATGATTTTCTTAATTAATTGACAAATGATTAAAATAAGCTAATTAACCCTTAATTTATCTGTGTCTATATAAAATAAGTGTCTTTTAGACAACATATAGTTTAGTGTGATGGCTTATTTTATATGTCAACTTTATTGGGCTAAGGGAGGCCCAGATAGTTGCTAAAACATATTTTGGGGTGCATCTATGAGGGTATTTCTGGAAGAGACGAGCACTTGAATTAGTAGACTGAGTAAAGAAGATGCATTCTCAGCAATGTGGGAAGGCATCATACAATCCATTGAGGGCCTGTGTAGAATAAAAAGGTGAAGAAAGGGCAAATTCTCTTTCTTTCTTTTGAATCTAGGTCATCCAGCTTCTTCTGTCATTGAATATCAGAGCTCCTGGTTCTTGAACCTTCAGATTCATTCTGAATTACATGACTCATTTTCCTGGTTTTTCACCCTGAAGACAGAAGTTGATGGAACTTCTTAGTCTCCATAATAGCATATACCAATTTTCATAAATTTTTCTATACAGGTGGTCCCCAGGTTATAGGCAAGACACATTACTGAGAATGGCTTTAGGTAGGATTTATATGTAACTCACATCTCTGATAAACAACATGCATACAGTAATAATATTAATATACTAATATAATAAAAACAAAAATATTACAATGGCTCATATGTGATAATAATAATACAGTATAATGTTGTAATAACAATAATAATCCCTGTACTGTAATAATAAATTACAGAAACTATTGTGCTTTTATTCATTCAAATAACCAGAACATAAAAACAAACTCATACCAAAAGCTTAAATGGGCAATAGGAGAAATTTCAAAAAAGAATATTAAAGGTTAACACTTACCTAATGTTGTATCAATGCTGGGCTAATAAGAATGTGACAACTATTTTAATCTTCTAACCAAATTAATAATAACCTTTCCATTTCAATAATTAATCCATCACAGTACTTAGTAATAATTGATGTTTTCATTAAAGCACTGTCTTTGACATGTTCCATTATTCTCACTTTATCCTTTATAATTGTTCTAATAGTTGAGCTATGGAAGCCTAATGCTTTCTCAGTGAATGATGTTATCTGGTCTTTCTCCAAACGCTTAATTATTTCTACTATCCTTTCCATGGTAATGACCTTTCTCTTTATTGCAGACACACCTGGACTTGCAGTGGACTTTTGCTTTGGTGGCATGATCATAAGAGTAAACACAGACTCACAAAATTGAATTAAAAAATTAAAACAAAAATGATACTGTCCACAAGCAACTATATAAATGAGACTAGCCACTAGCAAAATGATGCTGCAACAATGAACCATTTCCTGAATTATTAATTTATATCATTTTATATTATTTTTATAGGGAGCCTTGGGAGTACATTCATAAGTATGGAATGCCATGAGTCAGATCATCGATAACCCAGGGACTGTCTTTATATCAATATAAACATAGATATATTCCATTTGTTCTAATTCTTTGGAGGACACTGTTTAATGCAGTTTGATCTTGTTTTCTATTATCCACTCTATCTTTTAATTGTTATATTTAGACATAGAAGTTTAAGGCAATTATTGTTATAGGTTAATTAATAGCTTCCATATTTGTTACTGTTTTCTATTAATTTATCTAATTCATTTTTTTTATCTTCTATTCTTTCTCTGATTTTATTTGATCATAATGTATAATTCCATTTTTATCCTATCTTAGCATATCAATTATAATTTTTTAAAAAGTTTTTCAGTGGTTACATTAGAGTTGACAATATACATTTACATTTTTTATTTCAGAATATTATGAGAGTACAAACATTTTGGTTATATGTTATGACTTTGCCTCACCCAAGCCAGGATTGGAAACATAACCTTCCCTCATAAAATTCTCACCACATCCATTAGTTGTGAGTATACACACCCCTATCACTCAACTCCCAATGAATATTACTATCATGTGAGCCCCTTAGTATTGATCAGATAGTGCCAATTTGATGGCGAGTACAAGTGGTGCTTATTGTTCCATTCTTGTGATACCTCACTTCGCAGGATGGGCTCAAGGTCTATCCAAGAAAATATAAGAATTTCTAGGTCACCATTTTTTTTTTTTCCTATTTGAGTCGTATTCAATTGTATACATATACCATATTTTATCAATCCACTCATGGATTGACAGGCACGTGGGTTGTTTCCATATCCTTGCAATAGTGAATTGTGCTGCCATAATCATTCAAGTGCAGATATCTTTATTACAGAATGTCTTTTGTTCCTTTGGGTAGATGCCTAATAGTGCTATTGCTGGATCAAATGGTATTTCTATTTGTTGCTCTTTGAGGTATCTCCAAATTATTTTCCACAGTGATTGTCCTAATTTGCAGTTGCACTAGCAGTGTAAGGGTGTTCCTATCTCTTCAAATCCTCACCAGCATTTGTTGTTTGGGGATTTTTTGATAAATGCCATTCTCACTAGGGTTAGCTGATATCCGATTGTGGTTTTGATTTGCATTTCCCTAATGATTAGAGATGTGGAGACATTTTTTATATGTTTACTGGCCATTATTCTATCTTTGTTTGAAAAGTCTCTGTTCATGTGCTTTGCCCATTTATTGATGGGTAGTTTGATATATTCTTGTTGATTTTTTTGAGTTCTATGTAGATTCTTGTTAGGAGTTCTTTATCAGATATGTAGAAAGCAAATATTTTCTTCCATTCTGTAGGCTGTCTATTCACTCTAATGACAGTTTCCTTGGCTGTGCAGAAGCTTTTTAATTTGATCAGGTTCCATTTATTTATTTTTGTTGCTACTCTGATTGCTTTGGGGGTCTTCTTCATAAATTCTTTGCCTAGGCCAATGTCTGAAAGAGTCTTCCCTATATTTTCTTCTAGGATTCTTAAGGTCTCATGCCTTAAGTTTCAGTTTGTTACCAATCATTAATTGATTTTTGTAAGAAGTGAAAGGTGGGGATCAAGTTTCAATCTTCTGCATGTAGTTATCCAGTTTTCCCAGCACCATTTATTGAAAAGAGATTCTTTTCCCCACTGTATATTTCTGTCTGCTTTGTCAAAGATTAGATGATAATATGCAAATGGTTTCATCTCTGGATTCTCAGTCCTGTTCCGAAGGCACTGCTCTTGTGCCAGTAACATGCTGGTTTAGTTACTGTAGCCTTGTAGTGAAGCTGGAAATCTGGTAGACTAGTACCTCCAAGTTTTTTGTTTGTTTGTTTGTTTGTTTTTGCTTCAGATTGCTTTGGCTATACAAGGTCTTCTCTGGTTCCATACAAAGCATTGAATTATCTTTTCTAGATCTTTAAAGAATGATGATGGTACTTTGATACGGATTGGATTAATTCTATATATCACTTTGGGTAGTATGGGCATTTTAACTATGTTGATTCTACCAATCCATGAGCAAAGTAGATTTTGCCATCTGTTTACATGTTCTACAATTTCTTTTTTTAGTGTTTCATAGTTTTCCCTGTATATGTCTCTCACCTCTTTTGTTAAATATATTCCAAGATATTTAATTTTCTTTGAGCCTATTGTAAAAGGGGTTGTGTTTTTTATTTGATTTTTGGCTTGATTGTTATTGACATATATGAATGCCTCTGATTGGTGTGTACTGATTTTGTATCCTGAGACTTTACTGAATCCATTTGTCACTTCCAGGAGTCTCTTGGTTGAATCCTTGGCATTTTCTTGATATAATATCACATCAGCAGCAAAGAGTGAGAGTTTTATCTCTTCTGCCCCCATCTGGATGCTCTTAATTCCCCTCTCTTGTCTAATTGCTCTAGCAAGGACTTCCAACACTATGTTGAATAGAAGTGGAGACAGTGAGCAAACTTGTCTGGTTCCAGTTCTAAGTGGGAATGGTTTCAATTTTTCCCCATAAAGGAGAGGTCACAACAGACACCATGGAAATATAAAACTTTATCTTTGAATACTATGAAAAAAAAACTATATGCCCCAAAACTGCATAATGTGGAGGAAATGGACAAATTCCTGGAAACATACAACCTACCTAAGTTCAACCAGGAGGAAATAGAATTCCTGAACAGACAAATGTCAAGCACAGAAATTGTAGCAGCAATTAAAAATCTTCCAAAAAGGAAAAGTCCCAAACCAGATGGATTCACACCCAAATTTCACCAAACATGCAAAGAATAAGTCATACCTATACTACAGATATTATTCCCCAACATTGAGAAAGATGGCAATCTCCCTAACTTATTGTATGAAGCCAATATCACCTTGATACCAAAGCCAGGAAAGGATGCACACAAAAATAAAACTACAGACCATTATCCCTCATGAATATAGATGCAAAAATCCTCCACAGAATCTTAGCAAATCAAATCCAACACCATATCAAAATAATAATTCACTATGACTGGGTGGGTTTTATCCCAGAGATACAAGGCTGGTTCAACATACACAAATCTATAAATGAAATATACCACATAAATAAAAGTAAGAACAAAGACCATATGATTCTCTCAATAGTTGCAAAAAAGAATTTGACATAATCCAGCACACTTTTATGATAAAAAGTCTTAACAAAATAGGCTTAGATGGGACATACCTTAAAATTATTAATGGCATATACGATAAACCCACAGCCAATATCATACATTTATAATTAATCCAAGTCCACATTCAAATGAGACTGATTCACAGTAATGTAAGTGCTTTATAACAGAGTATTCCAAATTCCTTACTGATGTCACTTATAACATTATTTCATTCATTTCAATTATGCATAGACTATAATCATATAAACATTGTTGGTATTATTATTTTGAAAAAATTGCTATATTTTAGATCAATTAAGAATAAGAAAAATAAAAGATGTTAATTTACCTTCATTTATTTCTTCTCTAACTCTCTTCCTTATATAGATTTGAGTTTCTAATCTACATAATTTTCCTTTATTCTGAAGAATATTTATCAATCTTTCTTTTTTATGGAAAGTTTTTATTTTGAATGGACATTTGCAAAAGGAAAGGACAAAATTAAGGGAAATTATCTGATCCTAAGTTCTCCAAGCATGTCAAAGGTTAGCCAAAATGTGTTTTTCTTGTTCTTTTTTAAATTCTCTAAAGAAATTCTTTCAAGGAAAATATACTGGTTGCAAATTCTCCCAATATTTGTCCAAAAAAGTCTTCATTTCTTTTTTACTTTTAAAGGTTTTTTTCACCCATTTTCAAAGGATATAGTTTCAAAAGATATAGTTTGGTTGATTTTTTTCTTTCCAACCGTTTAATTATTTCACTCCACTCCCCCCCTCCCTTTTTTTTTTGCATGTATGATTTCTGAAAAGAAAGACTGATATAAATCTTATTCTTGCTCCTCTGTGGCTATAATGTTTCCTTCATTTCTGGATTCCTTCAAGATTTTCTCTTTATCTTTGCTTTTCTGCTCTTTGAACATTATACACCTACGTGTAGTTTTGTTGTTGTTGTTATTCTGCTTTGTGTTCTCTGAGTTTCCTGGATTTGTGGTTTCGTGTGTCTCAACAATTTTGGAAAATTCTCAATTATTTTTACTTTCTATATTTCCTACATTCTTTTCTCTCTTTATTATACTTTTGGTATTCCCGTTATGCATATTCTATACCCTTTGTAATGGTCTCAGAATTCCTGTATATTCTGTTCCATTTTTTATTCAGTATTTTTTTTTCTCTTTCCATTTTGGTTTTGGAAGTTTCTCTTGAAAGATCTTCAGGCTCACTGATTCTTTCCTTGGTTATGTCTATTCTGTTGATAAGCCCATCAAAGGCATTCTTCATTGATTTTAGAGTGTTTTTGATTTCTGGTATTTCTTTTTTGATTTTTTTCTTAAAGTTCCATCTCTGTGCTTACAGTACCCATTTGTTCTTTCATGCTCTCCACTGTTCCCATTATATCTCCTAATCTATTTATCATAGTTATTTTAAATTCCTGGGTGATAGTTTCAAAATCTCAGCCATATTTGTGTCTTATTCTTGTGCTTCCTTTCCCTCTTCAACTGTGATTTTTGTCTTTTAGTATGCTTTGTAATTTTTTTTTTGTTAAATGTCAGACATGAATCACAGGGTAAAAGGACATGAGATAAATAGGCCTTTAGTATGAGTATTTTGCTTTACTGGCCAGTAGTCTGTGTTTACTGCTTGCGGTAGCTATAGTGTTCAGAGTCTAAATTTCCTCTGGCATCCTTTTGTTTGTCCCTCCCTTTTGTTTTGGGGTTTTCCTAGAAACTCCTTAAATAAGATCTGAGGCATTTGGTCCTTTCAGTTGTAATCCATTCTTATAACACAGGAGCCCTATTAATGTGGTGGTAAGGCTGAGGGAAATGGAAGCTTTTCATAGTCCTATTAGGTTTTAGTCTTTTAGATAACGTTTCTGGCTGGGCTGTGACCTTTTCTGTATATGATGAAATACAGGGATATAGTTTCATTATTTTGCATGTGGATATCCAGGTTTTCCAGCACCATTTATGAAAGAGATGGTCCTTTCTCCAATGTATGTTCGTGGTGAAAATGAGTTCACTGTAAGGATTTGGATTTATTTTTGTGTTCTCTATTCTGTTCCATTGGTATATGTGTCTATTTTCATGCCAGTACCAGTACCATGCTGTTTTGGTTATTATAGCTTTTCAGTAATCAGATAGTGTCATGCCTCCAGCTTTGTTCTTTTTGTTTGTTGGTTTGTTCTGTTTTGTGTTTTATTTGGTTTTATTTTAAGAGGACATGGATGATGCTTTCTTTTCTTATTTCAGAATATTACAGAGTTACACATATTTGGGTTACATGATTATTTGAGTTGAAGTTATAAGTGTGCCCTTCACTAAGATAGCATACATTGTACTGTTAGGTTTGAATTTACCCATCCCCCCCTTCCCTCCCTCTTACTTGATTCCTCTTGAATTTTACTTCCATATGTGCACATAAGTGTTGATTGATTAGTTTCAATTTAGTATTGAGTACATGTGGTGTTTGTTTTTCCATTCTTGCGATACTTCACTTAGAAAAGTTGTCTCCAGTTCCATCCAGATGGTTACAAAATATACTAGATCACCATTTCTTATGGCTGAGTAGTACTCCATGGTATCCATTTACCACATTTAATCAATCCACTCATGTACTGATGGGCACTTGGGTTGTTTCCACATCTTTGGAATTGTGAATTGTAATGTATAAATATCTGAGTGCAAGTGTCAATTTTATAAAATGTATTTGTTTCCTTTGGATAAATATTTAGTAGTGGGATTGCTGAATCAAATTGTAGGTCTACTTTTAGTTCTTTGAGGTATCTTCATACTACTTTCCCTAAAGATTGTACTAGTTTATAGTCCCACCAACAGTGTATAAGTGTTTCATTCTCTCTGCATCCATGCCAGCATCTGATGTTATGGGAGGGCATGAAACTATATGAATTCTACAAAAAATGTTAGAAAAACTCTTATAGACATCAGCCTAAGCAAAGAATTTGTGAAGATCTCAAAAGCAATCACAGCAGCAACAAATGTAAATAAATGGGACCTGATAAAATTAAAGAGCTTCTGAACAGCCAAGGAAACAATCAACAGAGCAAACAGGCAAACTACAAAATGGGAGAAAATATTTGTATACTATGTATCTGATAAAGGACTGATAAGAATCTACAAAGAACTCAATATACATAACCTTAACATTTGTACCGCCATAATATGCTGAAATAAAAATAAATAAATAAATAAAAACTAAAAAAAAAAAATATAGAAAGAACTCAAGGAAATCAGCAAGATAAAATCAAGCGACCACATTAAAAAGTGGACTAGGGGGTTCCAACATGGCGGATTAGCGGTGCCTTCCTGGCTCTCTGCTCCCAGAGCGAAAAGAGAAGAAAGCGGATAGCCACACGCGAGCGATCCGCACTTCCACGGGACCAGCTTCACAAGCCTGCAGACATCCACCGGGAAACGGAGGGATAAGACCATTTACAGCCTAAAGCAAAGGTGAATCGATTATTCTTCTGCAAAAATCGGGGATTCGGAGGCACACAACAGGGAGGGAGTGAGGCGCGGTTTAAGCCGCTGCCGGCTGCCAGTGGCGCCAGCCCTACCTGGAGCTGAGCAACACCCCCTCCTGCACCGAGCTCCACTCCCACGTAGGCCGGGAGGTAACTGAAGTTGGTGAGAAGTGGCAGCGCGGGACAAAGCCGTGTGGAGAGGAGACTAGAGCAGGGAACACTGAGTTCTCCAGAGCACACAGCAGCGGCAGTATAAGGAGGGGGAGGGTCCGAGCCCAGCAACCCCTGTCCGCGCAGCAGGAACCAGAGCCCTCTCGGGCATCTCCCTGCAGAACACTCCCAGGTCAAGGTTAAGGGGAGTTTACACAGAGGGAGGCTATGACTTTGGATATAGAGGAGGTTTGGGACAGCACTGAGAGGCCAGAGTGCGCTAAGTTAGACTCCTTGATCCATTAGGACCCCCCTCCCTCTGCCCCTCCAGCACCGCTTCCGCCTCCGCACCGCTCCGCCTCCGCTTTCCAGCGCTGACTTGGCATTCCAGCGCTGACCTGGGCTCGGGGTTTGGAGGGGAGGCGCAGAGAGAGCGCTGGTACACACCCCTGCTCCACCAATTTGATATTGGACGGTCACTTGCTGCACAAGTGGCACTGACTCTGAACTCAGAGAGTGGACCCTGCCTGGACGGGGCAGTACTACGGGGGAGGTTGCCCTTGGTAGATTTAAGGCAGAGAAACATTTTCTTCTACACTCTCCTGTGACCCGGAGCCCCGCCCTGGTCTCCAAAGTCTCTGTCCCAGCCTTGGGGGCGGAGCTGAGATAGAAACTGTTCTCATTCCTGCCGCTTATCTCCACTGGTGTAATTAAGGAACCAGAAGACAGGGACTGGTGGGTCCCAGGGCCTGCCTGCCCGCTCCTGGTCGGTCTCTCCCTACACAGGTCTCCCACGCTCTGTGTCCTGAGTGCGGAACCCGTCTGGGCAGACTGCCTTTAGTGGTTACTAGGCAGAGATACTTTACGACCCCCACATCCGGGGATTTGGGGCTAGGTCCTTGGCTCCAAAGTTTGTATCCCCACCTTGGGGGCGGAGCCGAGATAGAGACTGTTCCTGTTCCTGCCGCTTATCTGCACCTGTGGAATTAAAGAGACAGAAGACAGGGCTTGTGGCTGAGTCTTTGGCTCCAAAGTCTCTGTCCCTGCCTTGGGGGCAGAGCTGAGGTCTACCGCACTCGGTGTCCAGGCCCTGGAGTTTCACTGGGCGGGGCCGAGCCTCGTAGGAGGCTGTCCTTGGTGGATATAAGGCAGAGAGATTTTACGACCTGCACACTCTGGTGACTTGGAGCTGGGCCTTTGTCTCCAAAGTTTCTAGCCCTGCCTTGCGGGTGGAGCTGAGATAGGAACTGCTCCAGTTCCTGCCATCTATCTCCACCTGTGTAATTAAGGAGGCAGAAGATGGGAGGCCGCCGGAGCAGCCCAGAGACCAGCTGGAAGGGTAGATGATTCGGCTGTTTCCCCTCCACTGCATCTCGGACTGCTGGCAAGCTCCCCAGCGGGTAGAGAGACCTGCAGACACCAGCCCAGTGGCGGCCGCCGCAAGTGAGCAACACCACCTACTGGCTCAGAAACTAAA